>ONZH01030937.1:0-191435 GCA_900303285.1 Rhinella marina | reverse complement strand
GTGATGTGGACCCGGAACCAGCATCTGTTATCATGAGCGATGATGATGATGAGACGCAGTTGCCATCAAGGGAGGCTGTTGGAATGTCCAGTGGGCAGGAGGAGGAGCAGAGTGAGGAAGTGGAAGAGGAGGTGGTGGATGACGAAATGACCGACCCCACTTGGCCAGGGGTGATGTCCAGCGGGGAAAGCAGTGGAAGAGGTGGTGGTCTGCGCAGCACCGAAAAAAGGCAGCAAGAGGCAGAGGGATGTCCACAGGCAGAGGGATGTCCAGGCAGAGGCAGAGGGATGTCCACAGGCAGAGGGATGGTCCAGAGGCAGAGGACAGTCCAGACAGAGAAGTGAGGCCACAGCCAGCAGGGCCGAAGCTGTTCCCGGCAGCAGGCAGTCGCGCGAAGCTCCCCCATCGAGGCCTCGTACTTCTGTGGTGTGGAGATTTTTTAATGTTTGTGCGGATGACAAAACTGAGCGCGGTTTGCACACTCTGCCACTCAAAACTGAGTAGGGGCTCTGAGAAGAGCAATCTGACCACCTCAGGCATGCGGCGTCACTTGGAAGTCAAGCACTGGGCTGAGTGGGAGAGAGCAAACGCAATACAACCTGCGCCCGGTCTTGCTGCCACTGCCTCTTCCCCTTTGTTGTGTGCTGCCACTGCGGTCCAGACCTCCAGCCAGGACACCTCCACATCTGCCTCTGCCTCGGCTACTTTGGGGCCTTCTCCTTCAGCCTCCCCTTCCCCCGCCTCTTCGCCTGCACCTTCACACTCCTCGTCCCATCAACTGTCCATCTCGCAGGCGTTCGACCGCAGGCGGAAGTACGCCTCGAGTCACCCCCAAGCCCAAGCCTTAAACTGCCACATCTCCAAACTGCTGGCCCTGGAGATGTTGCCGTTTAGGCTTGTGGAGACGCAGGCCTTCCGCGACCTGATGGCGGCTGCCGCACCTCGCTATTCCGTCCCTAGCCGCCACTACTTTTCCCGGAGTGCCGTCCCCGCCCTGCACCAGCACGTGTCGCGTAACATCAGGCGGGCCCTGAGGTACGCAGTCAGCGCAAAGGTCCACTTGACCACCGACTCGTGGACAAGCGCTTGCGGCCAGGGACGCTACATCTCTTTGACGGCACACTGGGTGAATGTTGTGGAAGCGGGGACGGGGTCGCAAACAGAGACGGCCTACCTACCACCCCGCCCAAGATTTGCCAGCATGGGTTCTGATACACCCCCCTCCTCTTCCTCCTCTCCTCCTCTGCCTTAACATCCGCCCTCAGCCGCTAGCTTGGAAGTGTTGCATGCACTGGCGTGGGGAGACGTCAGCAGGCGGTGCTTAAGCTCATCAGCTTGGGCGACAGGAAGCACAGCGCCCCAGAGGTGAGGGACGCCAATTGCAGCAGACGGAGATGTGGCTGTCGCCGCTGCAGCTAGGACCAGGCATGGTCGTGGTGCGATAACGGCCGTAACCTGGTGGCGGCTCTGGAGCTTTGCCGAAACTCAATCACGTACCATGCCTGGCCCACGTTTTTTAATTTGGTAGTCCAAAAATTTTTAAAGACTTACCCAAACCTGGCAGAGCTACTGGTGAAAGTGGCGGCGCTTGTGCGCTCACTTTCGGAAGTCAACTGTAGCTGCTGCTAGCTTAAAAAAACTCCAGCAACGCCTCCATTTGCCTGAACATCGGCTGTTGTGCGACCTGCCGACTCGCTGGAATTCCACCTATTCCATGTTGGCCAGGGTGTGTGAGCAGCAGAGAGCATTGATGGAGTACCAGATTATGAATCCACGCGTGCCTCCAACTCAGCTCCCTCAGTTTGCCAACCACGAGTGGCCATGGATGGCAGACATATGCGATGTACTGCGTATCTTTGAGGAGTCCACCAAGAAGGTCAGCAGCGAGGACGCTATAGTGAGCGTAACCATCCCGCTCCTATGCGTCCTTAAAGAATCGCTCATCGCAATAAGGGAGAACGCATTGCACGCAGAGGAGACGGGGGGTAGGAGGAGACGCAACGGAGCTACACAGTCAGACCACACTTTTTGTCTGCTTCTCGGTGGCAGTTGCAGGAGGAGGAGGAGGAGGAGGAGGACGACGTGGAGGTGGCTGTGGAAGAGGAGGAGGATGCTGGCGGCGAGGGTAGCAGTCAGGGCTGTGTGCGTCCCATTGGTTCAGCGCGGATGGGCGCGGAGAGGAGGCGGAAGAGGAAGAGGAGGAAATGGCAAATGAATCCTTCTGGTGGGGCTAGTGACGTCATGCCTATTCAGATTCTGGCACACATGGCTGACTTCATGCTGGGCTGCTTTTCCCGGGACACACGTGTTGTCCGGATATTGGAGAACAAACTATACTGGGTCTTCGCACTCCTGGACCCCTCGTATAAAGATAACTTCTCCTCTTTTATTCCGGTAGAGGAGAGGACGAATCGATTGCTGGAATACCAGAGGGAACTCGTGCCAGAACATGATGGAGATTTCCCACCCACCATCGCTGGCGGCAGAGAGGACAGTGTCCTCCCCAGAGTCTGACCACATCGATCAGGCCCACAGCCACCAGGGGAACACTCTCCAAGGTGTGGGACACGTTCAATTGGCACCCCCTTGTGCAACTTCCATCACTGCGGGGCCCGCTATCAGCAGGAGGGACAAGTATTGGCGGATGTTGCGGGAGTACCTGGCAGACCGTACCCCTGTCTCCTCCCGATCCCTCGGCGTCCTACACTTACTGGGTCTCCAAGTTGGACACGTGGCTGAACTGTCCCTGTACGCTTGGATGGTGCTTGCCTGCCCTGCCGCCAGCGTGCCTATCAGAAAGGGTGTTCAGCGCAGCCGGGGGCATTATAACCGATAAGCGCAGCCGCCTGTCAACCGACAGTGCCGACAGGCTGACGCTAATCAAAATGAACAGGCAAGTGGATTTGACCGCCGGACTTTGCTTCTTAAACAGTGGAAAGCAGCTAAAAGTGAAGTGCCATCTGTATGAAGTGCCATTTCCTCCTCCTCCTCCTCCTCCTCCCTCCTCCTTAACCGCCGTAGAATTGCTCCATTAAAAAAAAAAATGAAAAAAATTATTATGGCTCAGCTCTTGGGCCTTAATACAATTTTTAAGAGGTCTCACCTCTTGGGCCTACAAACAATTTTTTAAGAGGTCTCACCTCTTGGCCTTAATACAATTTTTAAGAGGTCTCAGCTCTTGGGCCTCCACACAATTTTTACAGAGGTCCTCACCTCTTGGGCCTTATACAATTTTTAAGAAGGTCTCAGCTCTTGGGCCTCCACACAGATTTTTTAAGAGGTCTCAGCTCTTTGGGCCTCCACACAATTTTTAAGAGGTCTCAGCTCTTGGCCTCCACACAATTTTTAAGAGGTCTCACCTCTTGGGCCTTAATAAATTTTTAAAGAGGTCTCACCTCTTGGGCCTACAAACAATTTTTAAGAGTCTCAGCTCTTGGGCCTCCACACAATTTTTAAGAGGTCTCACCTCTTGGGCCTTAATACAATTTTTTAAGAGGTCTCAGCTCTTGGGCCTTAATACAATTTTTAAGAGGTCTCAGCTCTTGGCCTCCACACAATTTTTAAGAGGTCTCAGACTCTTGGGCCTCCACACAATTTTTAAGAGGTCTCAGCTCTTGGGCCTTAAACAATTTTTAAGAGTCTCAGCTCTTGGGCCTCCACACAATTTTTAAGAGGTCTCACCTCTTGGGCCTACAAACAATTTTAAGAGGTCTCACCTCTTGGGCCTTAATACAATTTTAAGAGGTCTCAGCTCTTGGGCCTTAATACAATTTTTAAGAGGTGTCACCTCTTGGGCCTCCACATAATTTTTTCGAGGGCTCACCTCAAGGGCCTCCATATAATTTTTTCAAGGTCTCACCTCAAGCTAACTTTGCGCACTCATTAAAATATCTTCACAACAAGGACCTAAGAGCCCTCGATGGGAGAGCCTTTGTGTGGGGGCCTGTTATAGGGAAGAGATGCGGCCCTGCGGGCTCTAGCCTGCCCTTCTCCATGAGCCTCTGGCCAGCCCACGGCCTCTTCCTGCCTTTTGCAGTCCTACGCATCCCTCAACATCCCCACTGCTTTACCTGCTAGACATGACACTGGGCCAGGTCGGGTCACTGACATCTCAAGCGCCAAACAATTTGGGCATTTTAAGGCTTCTGCATGTGTTTGAGTTGTTTTTACATTTTAAAGGAAGACATGTCTGACCACATCTCACATACACACACAATGACAATTAGGGGTGGGGTCTATTTGCTTTCCCCCTTGCCCTATGCCATCTGTGGTTGTCATAGGCAACGTGATTTTAAGGGGTGCAGAATTTTATCTTCTTTTTTGTCTAGTTTGGCTTGGGGTCCATGGCAATGTAGAGGAAAGAAGGTTTCCTTGTATGGTCTCACTTTACAGAGAGGTTATATTGTCTTTGGAGTGTATTGTTGAGAGGGCTGTGATAGTGGCGTAATAGTGCGACTTGGGCGCGTTATATGCACCCAGACATGCTTCCCCTGCTGTCCCAGTTGCATTCCAGCAGTGTTGGCATCCTTTTCTGAGGTTTCAGGGTGGACTTGGTGACCTCCAAGTGGTCGAATTGAGATTTCCAAGTGGCGAGCATTTTTTTCCCATAGACTATAATGGGATTCGATATTCGGTCGAATAGTCGAATAACGTGGTCTATTCGAATCAAAATTCGAACTTTCGAATATTTCACTACTCGCTCATCTCTAATGTACAGGTATGGGTTCTGGTTATATGTATAGGTATGGGTTCTGGTTATATGTATAGGTATGGGTTCTGGTTATATGTATAGGTATGGGTTCTGGTTATATGTATAGGTATGGGCTCTGGTTATATGTACAGGTATGGGTTCTGGTTATATGTATAGGTATGGGGTCTGGTTATATGTACAGGTATGGGTTCTGGTTATATGTATAGGTATGGGTTCTGGTTATATGTATAGGTATGGGTTCTGGTTATATGTATAGGTATGGGTTCTGGTTATATGTATAGGTATGGGTCTGGTTATAATGTATAGGTATGGGTTCTGGTTATATGTATAGGTATGGGTTCTGGTTATATGTATAGGTATGGGTTCTGGTTATATGTATAGGTATGGGCTCTGGTTATATGTACAGGCATGGGCTCTGGTTATATCTACAGGTATGGGTTCTGGTTGGGTCACAGCTTGCAGCTTTAATGCAGTTTTTCAAAAATTAAGTTACTTAACCAGAATACCCCTTTAATTTTACCATAAATCAATATAATGTATCATAACTGGTAACAGTGCACAATCATGATTAGACGTGGACAGTCGTCAGACAACAAGCCAATCCATCCTACTCTTTTTCATGGACTAGGTACAGTAAGTGGCCATTAGACATTAGAGACCGGTTACTGATGAAACAGAACTATAGAAGTGACTAGATGACCAGCAATAGATGCCTTCCCCACCACTAGACTATGTGCCTAAGGATTCCGAAGGGATAGAGATTGGCAAGGGAATGGTTGGGATGTTCATGGTATTTTTAGGGTCAAGAAAAAAATGTACTATTATGGTACTGGGAAACCAGATCCATTGAGGATTTCTCATGACTTGCTCCACACTTCATAAACTGCTGGGATCCCCAACCTTGGAAAATTGAGAAACTATGACTCTTACCCCCAGAGCATGCTAAGAGTTGTAGTATCACATCTACGGAGCCACAATATAAAGTAGAAATGATCTCAAGCTACGGATATTTCCTACTGAATTCATCTCCGGCTGGGGACCCGCATTGTCATACTACATTGGAATGTCCTACTTGTATCCATATGGATCCAATGTTTGGACTCTGGTACGATCTTGGGTCTTATATCAGGCAGTAATCTCAGTGCAGACCCAGATGATCTCCATCTAACGTGATGATTGCCCTCATCCTCTGCATTTCACCACGTACGCTCTCCTGATTCTTTCTGTTACCTTCACGCTTAGTAACTTTGTAATTTTTTTTTAAAGATTCTCTTTTTTTTCTATTTACTTCCCCAGTTGACATCTCTAAGGAGGTGCATTTTCCTGCTCTGGAAGCTTTCACATACAAATTTCAATTAATACAATTATATCAAAGCTAATAGCTGTCTAATATAGACATTGCCATAATTTATTTAAGCTCAGGGACTCGGCAAATTTGTTTTAAATAGAGCAGAGCTATACTTTTCAGCTCCGGTTAATTATTATCAATTAGCATTAATTTGATGGGGGAGATCAATTATGAAATAGCTGGGGCTCTGCGGAGAATACTAATACTTGGTTTGTCCCTCTTATGAGTATTCCAAGGCCATTATTTACTTCTCCTGTGTTTGTGGGACCTACAATTATGAGCCTCCGCCTCCTCCTCTGGAGCAGCTCAGGAATAGGAGAAGACGATGAATGGAAGATGAATGGGATGAATGAGGATCTATTTATTTACTTAATATTTGTCATTTTTTCCATTTTTATGAAATATTTACTGCTCTTTCCCTCATTCTCCAATATGGTTCTAGTTGAAAACAAAAGCACATTTCCTATGAATTTACTCCCACAGCTAATATTGTAGGAAAGTTGCACAGTGGAAACTACTTCAGATGGTACAACAGTTGAGATCCTCCCAATCCTTGGAAAAACTGATGGCATCTCCCCACTTAGAGAGGATGAAGATACACAACCACAGATATGTAAAGGTCAGTTTGCAGGAGTCTAGGGGGGGGTCATTATATCCTCTGGTTCCAAGAAATCATAAAATAGGAATTTTATGATATTTTGGCCTTATTTGTGCAAACATTTGGAACATTTTGTATTGCTTACACCACGCCCTCTACTTCTGAAAATAATACTTTTGTCTAGAGATGTAAGGGCTCATGCACACGATCTTATGTATTTTGCAGTCCGCAAAAATGGATGTGAAAAAAATACAGATGGCGTCAGTGGGCATTCCTTTTTTTGTGGAACGAAACAGCTGGGCCCTAATAGAACAGTCCTATCTTTGTCCGTAATGCGTTATTTTTTTTGCGGAACGGAAATACGAACATACAGAAACTGAATGCACAAGGAGTAACTTCTGTTTTTTTGTTTTTTTTTTCTGACCCATTGAAATGAATGGTTCCGCATGCGGTTCGCAAAAAAAAAAAAAATGGAACAGACATGGAAAGAAAATATGTCCGTGTGCATGAGCCCTAAAGCTGAGTTCACTCTACAGTTATTTGAGCCAAAACCAGGTGTAAGTCAGAAACACAGAACAGGTGCAGATCTTTCCCTTATACCTTATGTCTGTGGAGACACCAGTCCCGGTTTTGGCTCACAATCACTGATGGAAATCACTGACGTGTCAATGAGACATAAGGCATTATTCAGTTTTTGTTTTTTTCAAGTAATAAATGTTGCCAGGAGCCCAGATCTAAAGTGCAATAACTGACATGCCTATTTTAATATCTTCATGCATCCCCCATGTAATAACAATTCTGGAGCATCTATTCTTATGTCTCTATGTTGTGTCGTTCCTTTATTATTTCTACTAGAAGTTATGAATTAATTGCTAGCAGTCTGCAGTAAGGGTACAGAGGGGAGGTAAGGGCTCGTTCACATCACCGTTAGGGCTTCCGTTCTCCTGCTCCGTTATAGGAGCAGGAGAACGGAAAGGACGGATTCGGGACATAACTGAGCCCAACGGAGCCTAAGGGACCCCATAGACTATAATGGGGTCCGTTAGGTTTCCGCTCAGAAGATGATTTTTGAAGCGGAGACAAAAGTCCTGCGTGCACAACTTTTGTCTCCGCTTCAAAAATCATCTTCTGAGTGGAAAACTAACGGACCCCATTATAGTCTATGGGGTCCCTTAGGCTCCGTTGGGCCCAGTTATGTCCTGAATCCATCCTTTCCGTTCTCCTGCTCCTATAACGGAGCAGGAGAACGGAAGCCCTAACGGTGATGTGAACGAGCCCTAACCAATTGGGGGTGTGTACCTGCACAGTTTGACTCTATCCAATCAGTGCTGCCATTGTCAGACTGTACAGGGACACACCCCCAACTGGTTACCTCCCCTCTGTACCCTTACTGCAGACTGCTAGCAATTCATTCATAACTTCTAGCAGGAATAATAAAGGAATGGCACAACATAGAGACATAAGAATAGAGGCCCCAGAATTGTTATTACATGGGAAATACATGAAGCTATTAAAACAGACATGTCAGGAGAGGTGAGAGGTCCCCTTTAAGTCATAGTGCATCCCTAGGGTTACTTAGAAGTGTTAAGAATTTAGCAGGATCAGGGTATGATCATACATGGCACATGTGCCACAGGTTTTCTTCTGCAAAAATGCATTTTGGGAAAATCCAAACCAACTACAGTAGCCGCAAAGTGGATATGATTTTTTAAAAAAAAAAAAAAATTACACCACAAAATCTTCACATAAGTTGACCTGCGGTGCTGATACTTTAAATCTGCTGTCAATTTATGTTTCAGATTTCTATCACAGATTTCACTATTTGTAAAGTATTTGGTGAATTCTTCGTCAAATTCCGCAGCATTTCCGTTATAAATTCCGCCACAATCTACTACAGGGCGTCTACTGTTCTGGGTTTATTAGGCTTTTCATATGTAACAAAAAAAAAGGGGGGGGGATAATACTGGAAAAGGGGGGAAATATCACATGTTAAATTGCATGATGTAAAATTTCCAATTTAAATGCAAATTATTTTTCATCGTTTTAGTATCCAATGTATATATTTATAAATAAACAAAAGAACATTTTTCTATATATGTATTAAAATAATTCAAATTCAAAACATCGCAAATCCTAGCAGATACTGTAATGCAATTTAAAAAAAAAAAAAAAAAGTATGGTTTCTTTCATCTTCAAACATTGCTTGAACACAATATAAATTTCTACCTTTTTATTTTTATGCTTCCATTTCCCCCCCGCGCGCCGCTGTCCGCAGCGTCAATTTATGCAGCATTTTGTCTATCAGACTTATTTGCTTGGCGTTGGTAATAAAATGTGCAGGATTTGTATTCTCCATTGGCAATAAGAGGCCTCGGTGACTGGCAGCTTTCATTGCTGAACAAGGATGTGAACTTCACCGTTGTCAGTATTCATGAAGCTGAACATCGTCTGGAGGTGGATTATGATGATGATTATTAATACAGATCCCATCTAGACTCCTGCTTTATATCTCAATCTCTGGCAATATATTTTAATATTACGTTATGCGACTTGACTGCTTATGAAACTCAATTGTATATTTTCCATTATTATGTAGCCATATTTAAAGAATCGGGAAGATTACATTATATGAGATGGGGCTGAATGTGTCTCCCTGCATTAGATCCTATTGCTGTGCAATATGTAAAAACTCACAAGGCCGTAAAATGTATAAATAATTTGCTTGGAGGTTTATAGCAAATATACAAATTCCGGTAATAACTTATATCTGTTCAATGAAATATAATATCCAGGCTGCGCTCAGTACGGCCCTGCACAGATTCTAATTCATTTTATATTATAGCAACAGATATAAACTTTTTTTATTCAAAAACTCATAACGTTGTATACAATTATGTTACTGTTTATATATGGAGGAAACATCACCCTGTCCTGATTTTTGTATTTCTTATGGTTTATATTGTTTAGGCTCTGTTCACATCTGCATTGTGGTTCCAATGTATATCAGAAGCCATAAGGCTCTGCTGATGACAGAATCTACAGCAGAGCCTCTGACACCGGTGTGAACAGAGCCCAATCTTGCTATGTATGCTTCTCTTCTATGTTTTTATAAGGTTTAACTTTTAGTGGTTAAGATCTAAGCACAGCATTTGTCAATGATGTTGTAGTCGTGTTTTAAATTCCAGTCACATCCAGAGCTGCATTCAGAAGAATTCTTCTGATTTTGTGTTAGGTTACTTTCACACTGGCGGCAGCAGGGTCCGGCAGGCTGTTTCGGTGGAGGAACAGCCTGCCAGATCCGTGCTAATGCTAGCCCACCGTGCCTCCGGAAGTCTGCTCTGGCCCCATTCCCTATAATGGGGGTGGGAAACATACCGAGAGGCGGCCAGACAAAAACTACAACATTGCTGTGCTCTGCTGTGCACTGCTGCACTCTGCTATGCTCTGCTGCAGTCTGCTGTGCACTGCTACATACTACTATGCTCTGCTGCACTCTGCTATGCCCTGCTGCACTCTGCTGTTCACTGTTGTGCTCTTCTAATCACTGCTGCACTCTGCTATACACTGCTGTACTCTGCTATGCCCTGCTACACTTTGTTATGCACTATTATGCTATTCTAATCACTGCTGCACTCTGCTATGCTGCACTCACACACTACTAAGCCCTGCTGCACGCTGCTGTTCACTGTTGTGCTCTTCTAATCACTGCTGCACTCTGCTATGCTCTGATGCACTCTGCTATGCTCTACTACACACTGCTGTACTCTGCTATGCACTGCTACACTTTGTTATGCACTATTATGCTATTCTAATCACTGCTGCACTCTGCTATGCTATGCTGCACTCTGCTGTGCACTGCTACACACTTCTATGCTCTGATGCACTCTGCTATGCTCTGTTGCACTCTACTATGCCCTGCTGCACTCTGCTATGCTCTGCTACACTCTGCTATGCTGCACTCTGCTGTGCACTGCTAAACACTGCTATGCTCTGCTGCACTCTGCTATGCTCTGCTACACTCTGCTATGCTGCACTCTGCTGTGCACTGCTAAACACTGCTATGCTCTTGCTACACTCTGCTATGCTGCACTCTGCTGTGCACTGCTAAACACTGCTATGCCCTGCTGCACTCTGCTACTACAGTAACTGCTTTGTCCTGCTACAGTCCGCTATACACTGCTGCATTCTGCTACACTCTGCTGTTCACTGTTGTACTCTTCTAATCACTGCTGCACTCTGCTATATCCTGCTGCACTCAGCTATGCTCTGCTGCACTCTGCAGTTCACTATTGTGCTCTTCTAATCACTGCTACACCCTGGTATTCACTATTGTGCTCTGCTAATCACTGCTGTACTCTGCTATGCTCTGCTGCACTCTGCTATTCACTCTTGTGCTCTGCTATTCACTGCTGCACTCTGCTATTCACTGCTGCACTCTGCTATTTACTGCTGCACTCTGCTATTCACTCTTGTGCTCTGGTCTTCACTGCTGCACTCTGCTCTTCACTCTTGTGCTCTGCTCTTCACTGCTGCACTCTGCTCTTCACTGCTGCACTCTGCTATTCACTGCTGCACTCTGCTCTTCACTGATGCACTCTGCTATTCACTCTTGTGCTCTGCTATTCACTGCTGCACTCTGCTTGTCTGTCTGTAGCGATTGCCTCTTATTGACAGCAGTAACGATACAATTAACCCAGTAAGGCCATCTGCAGACATTTCAGGCCGGCACACTGTACACACACACAATATTTCACTCCACTGAGCAGAGACCTTTATGTATCTACAGTACAGCAGATACGTAGGCGTCCGAGGTTAATGCATGCACATTAACACTTGCCGTAGGCCTGGCTTAATTGTATCCATTGACCATGATGAATACCAGGGGGCCTAAAGATGCTATACCGACAGAATCCTAAATGCTGCTGCAAGGCAGGATAAGTACAGGAGGAGGCAGAGGGAGGAGATCAAAACCATACAGACAGGAAAGGATGGCTGGGGAGAGAGGAGAGGTGGGCTAAAGCTATGGACATGAGTATATGTAATCCCTCCTCAGTGTCCATATCTGTTATATGCAGAGCACAGCGGTGACAACGGAGGCAATAAGGGGAAACGTGATCCAAATAGTAGTCAGACCTCTTATAATGGAGCCTTAATCCTCTGAACACTGGGGCCTATTTACTGTATAATAGGCAGACATCTAGATTATAGCACATTATATATAGTATCTGGATAGTGCATTGTGTTTTTGTATCAATCAGATATCGCTCCAATGCTAAATCTGCCCCATCATCTGGCCGCTGCCTCTGCAGCAAAAACTTAATAACCCATCTAAGGGCTCATGCACACGGTCTAAGCTGTTTTTGCGGATCCCTAAAACATGGATACCATCTGTGTACATTCAGTATTTTGCAGAACGGAATGACCAGCCCCTAATAGAAAAGTCCTATCCTTGTCCAAATAATAGGAAATGTTCTTTTTTTTTTTTTTTGTGGGGCCGCGGAACAGACATATGGATGCGAATATCACACGGATTGGATGCGGACCAAGAATACGTTTGTGTGAATGAGCCCTAAGGGACCAGGAACCAGGGCATCTTAGGGGGAGTTCACATCACTGTTTCATTTTCAGTTCTTTTGATCCATCAGAAGAACAGAAAAAACAAACAAACACAGAATCCTGTAAAAAAAAAAAAAACGGATCCTGTGCATCAGTTCTGTACATTTGGCATCCTTTCAGCCAGATCATCAGAGATCCATTTTTTAAATCTTGCATACAGTCCTCTCAGATGGATCTCAGATGAAAATGGCTCAAACAGACGTCCGATGTCCATAGCTGATGCTCAGGATCCGTTTGTTTTTACAGGATCCTGTATTTTTTCTTCTCCTCTTCTGATTGATCCAAAGAACGGAAAATGAAACAGTGATGTGAACTCCCCCTTACGCGGACATTTATCTGGTAGCTTTACATACAGTATGTGTCATGGCTAATGTTCATAATGAAGGCCCCAATGTTGTGCTGGATCTGTTGTAGATCCAATGGACCCTCCTAAATCGTGAAGTCACTTGGGGGGTCTGGCACTTTTCTTATCACAGCCTCAGATGCAAATGTGAACGTGCTATTACTTATGTTACCAGGGGCGGACTGGGAACTTAAAGTGGCCCTGGAAAAAATACTTAAAGTGGCTCTGTTTTTTAGTCGGGTCTAAATTGATGGAAGGCAGAGGTATTAATACCATACTGTGGCACATTATACCGCCCCTACAGAGCATCACAAAATACTGCCCCAAAAATGTCCACTGGCTGGCTGTGAGGAGGACTCAGGCGGCCCCCTGGGCATCGGCCCACCGGGAAGTTTCCCTCTAAGGTCTATGGCCAATCCGCCCCATATGCAATGCTATATGTACACACCATAGAGGGGATGTCGGGGCTCCCAATATTGACGACCTACCTTCAGCATAATTATCAGATTTCTGGAGGTTCAACACCCCGGAACCCCTGAACTGATCAGCCTCCGGTCCTGGAAATAGCACAGGATGCAGAAGCTCCATGCACTGGTCATGCTGGGTTAGTGCATCATTAAAGTCAATGGCAGCTGAGTTGCAATACCCCGGCATGGTCACTACTATCCTGTGGATGGAGCTGTCTACTTCCAGCTCCATCCATTGTGTTAGTTCCAGTTCTACCAGATCATGGAGGGTCCGGGAGCTGGACCTCCACCAATCTGATATCGATGATGCATCCTGAAGACTGGGTCATCAATATCTGGAGCCCGTACAACCCCTTTAATGAATATTGATGATGGCTGAGTGCCCATATGGAGCAGTAAATCACACCGCACCTGTGCTCCAGTTTTGAGAAGATGACAGACGGCCAGTTCGTCACCTTTTTTGAAACAATCCTTCTCCATAGAAAAGCTTCACAATCTCTGAAGGTATAAAAATAAATGTCAAGTTTAGAAAAACAATGGCCATGAATATTCCCTACCACCTGTTACCCATTTACTGCAAGAATTCTCAGCCTTCCACCAGGGGGCGTCACAAGACAATTTGTCTCTGATCTCTGACAGAATTGTTTTAATTTATAAATAAAATGTAACAATGACTTACAGAACAGCAACAAAGTGATACTTTCTAAAATTCTAAAATTCCAGATGATACACCATCAGCATTGCTTCAGTAATTGATCAGGATTTATATGCGTATTCCTTCCTCCCTGCATTTTTGATGTTCTCCCACTGATGGTTTTGCACGCAAGTTCAGTCAGTTTTGTCCGCGATTCATTCAGTGTTGCAGTTTTTTTCTGCGGGTGCAATCCGTTTTTATGCGTTTTTCACATTTTTATGTGTTTTTTTCCACATGGAAAAAAATCTACAATCTACATTTCCCTGCAACCATCAGTGAAAAACGGATTTTCACGCACGCTCCATTCACTTCTATGGAACCAGAGCTGCGTGAAAAACGAATAATATAGAACTTGCTGTGATTTTTCCTGAACGCAGAAAATGATGTGTGAAAAATGAATGGGTCAGGATTCAGTCCGGATGCTATGCATTTGCTTTAGGGCTCATGCACAGGACCGTATGAAAAAACTGTTCCGCAAATACGGATCCGCAAAAAATACGGATGACATCCGTGTGCATTCCGTATTTTGCAGAACGGAACAGCCGCCTCCTAATAGAACAGTCCTGTCCTTGTCTGTAATGAGGACAATAATAGGACATGTTCTATTTTTTTGCAGAATGGAAAAACGGACATACGGAAACGGAATGCACACGGAGTAACTTCTGTTTTTTTTGGGACCCATTGAAATGAATGGTTCCGCATACGATCCGCAAAAAAAACTGAACGGACACGAAAAGAAAATACGTTTGTGTGAATGAGCCCTTACACATCGCACGCTGATGGAAAACCTGCTCGTGTGAAAGAGGCCTACGCTGGATACACAATATGTCTTTTTTCTTTTTTTTTCAAAAACACCACTTTTTTTTGTTACTGTTGCAAAAAAGTATTATTTGCTTCCAAAATTGCATCAGCAAACCTGACCATTTGGCCATACCCTAATGTTATTTGTGTACTGCATTGTGGTAACGTGTATGCGCCATATGGTGGTACTATTTGTTTATGATACTATCATAGTGCCCTGTATGGTGCATTATATATACTGTTCTTGGGTGCCGTATAGCGGTATTATTTGTGCACTGTACAGTGGTAATGTGTATGTACCATATGGTGGTACTATTTGTTTATGATACTATCATAGTGCCCTGTATGTGTGCACTGTATGGTGAATTATTTATACTGTTCTTGTGCACTGTATAGTGGTATTATTTGTGCACTGTATACGGGTAATGTGTATGCAGCATATGGTGGTACTATTTGTTTATGATACTATAATACTGCCCTGTATAATGTTATGTGTGCACTATATGGAACATTATGTATACTATAATGCCGTATAGCGGTATTATTTGTGCACTGTATACGGGCAATGTGTATGTACTATATGGTGGTACTATTTATTTATGATACTATCATACTGCCCTGTATAATGTTATGTGTGCACTGTATGGTGCATTTGTTCTTGTGCATCATATAGTGGTATTATTTGTGCACTGTATACAGGTAATGTGTACGCACCACATGGTGGTATTATTTGTTTATGATACTATCATAGCGGCCTGTATCACGTATTGTGTGCACTGTATGGTGCATTTGTTCTTGTGCATCATATAGTGGTATTATTTGTGCACTGTATACGGGTAATGTATATGCACCATATGGTGGTTTATTTGTGTATTCTACCGTTATTGTTACGGTGTTATTTCTGCAGTAAATCACAGTTTTGCAGGGCGATACTTGTAATGTTATTGCTTTCAATATTTTTCATACATTGGAGCTGAATCAATTCCTCATCTAAATGCAACATCTTAACTCAAAAGAAAAGGTAGAGCAATCTAAGTAATTGTAACTTTATCTTGAAGATGCAAGCGCAGGTGCAGGCGATGATTTCTTATTTTCATGGAGAGAATGATCTGATTATTACTGCAGAAGGAGAGGACCTCAGCCCTTGGCCGCGGCCCCAGCCTCTGCACCTACTACAGCTGCACCTCTGTATACGGTATACGCCTGTGGTTAGGGCCTCTGTATGTACGGAACATATACATAACGCTCATGGATCCCATCTGCAATCACTGCCCTCTGCTGAAAGCCATTTCTGCACACGAAGATGTTTATGAAGAGAAGGCAATTAACGGCGCCTCTCGTGAACTGTGCTCTATTTAGCGCCAACTTAAAGACTAAATAAAGTTTTATTGCAAAAGTATTTTAAATATTCCTCCCTTAAAGTTTGCATAAAACAACTACTGAACCCAGGGCTTAATGGCCTCCTTTTATAGCGACATCAGAGGCTCACCTAATGAGATGATTATGAAGAAGAGGAGCAGCCGGAAATCATCTCACCCGGAGAACAAACGAGAAACTATATATAACGGTAGAAAATGGAAGACAAGACCGCACCACGCAGAGTATCCCCAGATACATGACGGCTAATCTTATGACAAATGCACTGAGGAAAATGAGCTTTTAATGCATCGCAGGTCTGTTCATGAATCACTTTTATGCGCTGAAGGTCCTGGGCAGACATGATTCTTGTTAATATGAATTCTGCAAAAAAAATAAAATGATGGCTCTTCAGTCTAATGGAAAACTAGAAGGATATAAAAAACCCTTTATAGATAAAGCAGGTGCCTGATATTACTGCGATGTGATGTTAATATAGAGGCAGAGGATAATAAGCAGGCGACAGATAAGACGTCCATCCTGGGAAGTAGCAGGAAATAGGATCGGAGGCAGGGTGGGCAGAGCTGGCAATGGAGGTGGAGCTATCATCATATTTGGGGCGTGCTCATGAAAATAAAGCATGCTGTTATGCAAATAAGTAAATGGTAACATATAAAAGGGAGTCTTTCACCTGTTACATGGTCAGGAAAAGCAGGGAAACAGCTCCCAAGTGCCCAGCTCTGCTGCTGCAAGTGCCCAAAGCAAACCAGACTGAAGAGGGGAGGGCTGCTTTAGTTACTCATATCTTGGGATTGGTAGCCACTAGAAACTATATCAGAAGATGTAGCTGTTAGAAATCGAGTCAGGAGTGAAAGCTGTTTTTAGTTTCACTTTCAGCTGGGCAATTGGGAGCTGTTTTCCTGCAGAATAAAAGTGCTTTTCCTGGACATGTAATAAAGGTACCGTACAAAGTGCACACAGGTATGTCTGGGATGTGTCTGCAGTCTTCTATGGGGCAGTGCTCTTAGTTATATTGGTGAAAATTAGGTGACAGACTCCGTTTAACATTACACCATATGAAGGCCATATAGTGATAGGCTGCATAAGGGTTAATACCTACTTGGCCTTGATCTGCTTGGTGGCTGTTGCTGCTATAGTGCTGTGCATGTAGGTTGCTGGGGCCCAGTGCCAAAGGGGTTTAACTTGGAAGCAGGGGGACTAAGGTCTCTACGGGTCTTTCTATCTGCAGATGCTGTGTTGCTTCGTCGCCTTATGGTGCTGCACCAAATTAGTGTGGGAACCCACTCGAAAAAGGACATGGTGGGGGGTTTCATGTTCATGTTTAGAAATTATGCAATAGAACAATGCATTTCTACAGATGTTATGTAGCAGTAGTGGTATAGGTCATACAGTCGTGGATACCAGTTCTATGCATGCTCTCTCATGAAAGTGATCACAGTACAGTTAAACCCAATAAATCTCAAGTGAAATTGCAATAGACATCATTTTTCTTCTCCGTCCAGCCCACATTGCCATGATGACTTCCCCTGATGATTGTAGTTTACTTCTGAGCCACCTCTGCCTCATCATTTCTGCAGTTATATCCACCATTTATACCGTAATAATTAAAGTCAGACAACAGGTCACAGATCTGCCTATAATAGTGCCCTGTGGTGATCCCAGGGCCAGGAGAAACCAGTGGTGGTGAGTTCTATTCAGATCACTGGGGTAATAGTCTGTGCTGAGGTTGTGCTCCATTAAGCCCTGGTTCAACCACAATCCTGACTGTGACATTATTGTGACCTGCAGCAATAAAATTGCAGAGTAAAACCAAAAAGTACATTTCTATTAATGCCATAGTTTTGCAAGATTCTATAAAAGTGATTAATCAGAAAAAGTCAAAGGGTCTGAATTCTGTGTTGTGAATAATTTCTTCATAGGGGGTGGAGATTTTTCCAATGCAAAACTCTGAATTTTTAGAGGGGAAGGCTCAGAAAAATGGAGCTTCAGCCCCTTTACAGATAATCAGCCAGAATTGTGACCCTAAAATAACATGGGTACTTACTGCATTATATCATTATGGATCATGGAAACTAAAGTTATGGATCAGCAAAGTTGTTATCAGCTGCATCATCCTGACAGAACGCATCCTCCTAGGACTCTCATAGACTAATGAGAGGCTAATTAGGATGCAAATTCTGTTTATTCTCCACGTTTGCTTTACATCATTCATACATAAGAGTTATTCTCTGTGGGACTGAGTTTTCAAACTTTATATGCAGATCAATCAATTACTTAATCAAGTATGCAAATCACTGGTTTAGTGTGGAATATTACAACATGACCAGGACCGGCATCTAGATGCACTAGGCCGAATTAGTTCCAGGACCTCAGCCTTACCTTTTCCGTCACTTCCTCCTCAGGTCACATGTCTCCATAAAGTGGAAGAGCTAAGGTAAAGTGACAATAAGCAAGTTACAGTAAAGTCACTCGCTTCCTATCTATGGTCTACGAGCAGGTTGTAGCTCCGAGAAGTGATTTGTCTATTGAAGCCTGAAATCTACGTTTTGTTTCATCAACAACCCAGACTGGAGCTCTGCCTCTCCCCCAATCTTTACAATGCAGCTTTACTTGTTGATCACACGATTAGCAGGAGGTCAAGGCTAGGAGAAAGGCAGCACAAGCAAACCTAGAAGAGCTGTCCACACACACAGGGGAATGAGAAGGTGATTCTAGAGATCTGCTTTAATATCTGCATAGGACAGGGGTCCCCAAACTATGGCCCGCCGGCTGCATCCAGCCCCCTGAGGCCATATATCCGGCCCCCACCGCACTTCTGTCTTTTCCTGGCAGATAAAATAAAATACTCTCTTACCTCTCCTGCGTCACGGCTCTGCTCCGGGTCTGGCGCTCCTCTGTCTTCTCTGCCCGCGCTGCTCTGTCCTGACTGCGTACAGCGTCAGGACGTAGTGCGCACACTCTGACCTGATGCTGCACGCAGTCAGGTGACAGTGCAGCGCGGGCAGAGAAGACAGAGGAGCGGAGTGGAGCCGCGGCACAGGAGAGGTAAGAGTTTTTTATTTTATTCTGATGGGGGTAGAGTGGGCTGATCTGAGGTCTGATGGGGCAGAGTGGGCTGATCTGAGGTCTGATGGGGGCACAGTAGCTGATATGGTCTGATGGGGCAGAGTGGGCTGATCTGAGGTCTGATGGGGGCCAGAGTGGGCTGATCTGAGGTCTGATGGGGGCACAGTGGGCTGATCTGAGGTCTGATGGGGGCAGAGTGGGCTGATCTGAGGTCTGATGGGGGCAGAGTGGGCTGATCTGAGGTCTGATGGGGCAGAGTGGGCTGATCTGAGGTCTGATGGGGGCAGAGTGGGCTGATCTGAGGTCTGATGGGGCAGAGTGGGCTGATCTGAGGTCTGATGGGGGCTCAGTGTTTGTTTTTTTACTTTAAAATAAGATATGTGCAGTGTGCATAGGGATTTGTTCATATTTTTTTTTATAGTCCGGCCCTCCAACGGTCTGAGGGACCCTGTGTAAAAAGTTTGGGGATCCCATAGGACAACTGGTAACTATGTTACTCTATGTTACTTTTACTCTCCCGCCCGTCGTCATTACTGTAACATTTTTGTAACAGGAGTTCACATGACGCCTCCACCAAGCGGTAGACTAGATTTCTGGCTTTCGTCGAGTTCTGTATTTCTTCAGCTCAGGATTTGCAGAGGTGTACAGCATTTCTACCGTCCAATTATTTACTCTCACATGTCCTCTGTCCCTACGGCCTGTGAAAGTGCTGAAGTCATAACTCAGTGAGGAGAAAAATCCATTGTTTCCACTTAACAAGAACCTGTGTATTATTATTGCTCCACGGCTCGATTTCGAGTCAAAAGGTGAAGAATGTAAAATGTGTCTTCATTAGAATTCATACTTTGAGATAGACGAGACTCCTCCAGCCGCCTCCATAATGAGGGTATGTAATGCACGGAGCACCTACCTGTCCTCTGTGACTTCTTACCACTGGGGGCAGGAGAAGCTGAACTTTGATGGGTATACTTAGATCATAACTTCATGTAATCAAAACCACAGCTAAGTAATCTGAAAGTCTATGGCTACGGGCAAGGCTATGGACGATTGCTATGGGTGCTATTTTTTAATTGGGCTTTATTATAAATTTTGAGCAGTTTTTGAGCTACAGGGGTTAAAAGGCAGTCTGTTTGCAGACTATCACTTCTGAGTCCCGTCATCTGGCTGAAGCTTTATCTCTGATCTCCTGATCTCCGACCTAAACACTCATCAAAGATGAACTCTTACCAAACTGAAAAGAATATGGCTTAACCCCTTAGTGACCAGCCTGTTTTTGGCCTTAGTGACTAAGCGTTTTTTTTTCTTTTTTCATCGTCGCGTTCCAAGAGCTATAACTTTTTCATTTTTCCGTCTATATAGATGTATGAGGGCTTATTTTTTACGGGAGAAGTTGTAGTTTTTAATGGTGCCATTTTGGGGTACAGATAACTTTCTGATTAACTTTGATTAACTCTTTCTGGGAGGGAAATGTGAAAAATTGCAATACCACCACTGCGTTTTTACATTATAAATTTTACGGCGATCATTTTTTGGTATAAATTACAACATATATTTATTCTCTGGATCAATACGATTACAATGATACCAAATACATATAGTTTTTTTTGCGTTTTACTACTTTTTTGCAATAAAATCCTTTTTTTAAAAGAAAAAAAAAGTTTTTGCATTGCTGATTCCCAAGAACAATTTTTTTTTAATTTTTCTTTCTATGGAGTTGTGTCAGGGCTTCATTTTTGCGGGAAAACTTGTACTTTTCATTGGTATCCTTTTTGAGTAAATGACACTTTTTGATCGCTTGTTATAACGTTTTTTTGGTGGCAACTAAGAATAAATTAGCAATTGTCTTTTTTTTTTAATTTATTTTTTAATTGTGTTTACCGTAGGGGCTAATTTTTGTCATATTTATGTAGAACGGGTCGTTACGGACATGGCAATACCAAACATATGGGGAAGATTTTTTTTTTGCAATTTTTTTCATTGAAAAGCTTATTTTCAATGGAAAAAAAAGAGTAATTTTTTTTTTATGGGATTTTTTTAATAGAAAAAATGTGTTTTTTTTTTTTTTACTTTTTTTACCACTTAATAGTCCCACAGAGGGACTGTAACAAACAGTACTTTGATTGCCTTTAAAATGCAATGCATTATCCCTATAGTGCATTGCATTTTAATGGCAATGCTATTCATACTTTAACCAGCACGCTGCGCCAGAGAGGCGCAGTCTGCTGGTAATCTACTCAAGGCTGGTCTGGGGCCTAGATCAGACCCCTGCCAGCCTTCCCACACATCGGCACCCTGCGATCGCTTTTGCAGGGTGCCGATGGGAGACAGAGGGAGACCGCTCCCTCTGTCAGCACTTTACATGCGGCGGGCGCCATTGCCGACGGCATGTAAAGTGTTAAACAGCCCGGATCGGCACTCCTGACGGTCCGGGCTGTTAGAGCAGGGCCGCGGCTTTCATGTGAGAGCCGGGCCCGTGCTCCCCGCTGCACGGGAGACCCGTGCAGCGCTTAGACTGGTCCGCCGTGAAAAAGCGGCGGCCCAGCCTAAGGCCCCTTAGTGACCGCCGTAAAAAGGCGTATGGGTGGTCACTAAGGGGTTAAAGGGTTATTCTCATCGTAGGGAATTGTATGTAAATGGAGGAGACATCGCATGGAGGGGATATGCCTGGTCACATGACCCTCCATGAGCAGCCATTTTATGGACAAGACCTCTGTGTGGACAGCACAAAAGACTTTGTGTACCTTATGAAATGTAGAAAATGGTGCAAAATTTCATCAAAGGCTATATTAGTAAGTGCCATATAACCATCTTATATACACACTGGTCAACAATAACCAGAAAGTGGCCAACCCCTTTAAGCAACTACATCTGAAGTATCAGAAACCTTCCCCTAGAAAGATAGATTTTAAAAGGTTTATTAAAGAGAAATGGGACATGTATATTGTGGACGGGCTAGTGGCCATCTAGCAGCCAGGTCCTCAGCTCTATAGGCTAAACCTAGGTGACAGAATCCCTTTAGGCCCGATTCAGACGGCACACTCGGAACACACGCCGAGCAGCCCCATTCAAAATGCCTATACTTGAACGTGCATGCGGACAAGTATAGGACATGCTTTATAGGAGCCGTGGCATGGAGCTAGCTCCGATCGGCGGCTCCCCGCTCCATAGAGGTGAATGGTGCCGCATCTATTCCGCAATATTGAGGAATAGATACAGCCCCATTCACACGGTCGTGTGAATGGGGCCTTAATCTTCTGTTACAATGAAACAAACTGCAGCTTTTGATTCTGTCACCTGATGATAATGTGTTACATTATGCACTGCCATTTGGCAACACGAGAGATAACAACCACACTGTGGACACAAATTATGGAATTCACAGGAAGAATATTCCGACCAGAACTTCAGGTACACAGTATGGAACGTTGCAAGAGGATATAAATACCGTCCAGCATCAAAGGAGGAAGGTATAAAGAGGATAGAACGGCCAATTATTACATGATACATGAATATGACACCGTATGTCCAAGTTAGATGCCAGGATATATGCAGCACCAGCTGGTAAGAGTGACCTCGTTCAGACCGGAGTCACCCGGAGACCTCGACACCATGTACCACTGTGTACAAACTGCTTATCACCAGGAAATAACTTGGCTAATCTTTGCAAACTGTTTGCCGAGAGCAAATTAATGATGCATTTGTTTAGAGAAAAGCTTTATTTTCTCCCCCCGCATCTCCCGAGAAGAACACTATTCAGTCTATTTAGAAATAGTTTATTTGCACTGGAGATGCCAAGTTTAGAAATTGCATGTGTAATTGGTGGTGGGTATCTGCTGACAGCTGGTAAAACCCTAACAGCCTGCCGAGAGATGGCCCTCCAACGTGTTGTCGGATGTGTAAGGCTGCGATTGTTTCGAGAGATGCAGTATGCTGCAGACACATGACTGTACTGGAGCTCTGCAGATTCTCCATCTGCACAAACACTGACACATTGGGTTCCTGCATCGAACGTTTACCCATCAATAGAGGTCGGTCTCCTGTTTATCACAGCAAGTGGACGGGGGAGGGGCACACTGAAGCTACAAACATACAAAGGTTCAAAACACTGAGATCAAAACAGTAACACCGATCAAACATGAAAAATGTCCTACTTTTACAACTCTATGTAACTGACAGTAGACTGTGGTGATATTAATTACTATGCATATCAATACATATTCTTATACATAGGAGCAGTATTATAGTAGTTATATTCTTGTACATAGGAGCAGTATTATAGTAGTTATATTCTTGTACATAGGAGCAGTATTATAGTAGTTATATTCTTGTACATAGGAGCAGTATTATAGTAGTTATATTCTTGTACATAGGAAGCAGTATTATAGTAGTTATATTCTTGTACATAGGAGCAGTATTATAGTAGTTATATTCTTGTACATAGGAGCAGTATTATAGTAGTTATATTCTTGTACATAGGAGCAGTATTATAGTAGTTATATTCTTGTACATAGGAGGCAGTATTATAGTAGTTATATTCTTGTACATAGGAGCAGTATTATAGTAGTTATATTCTTGTACATAGGAGCAGTATTATAGTAGTTATATTCTTGTACATAGGAGCAGTATTATGGTAGTTATATTCTTGTACATAGGAGCAGTATTATAGTAGTTATATTCTTGTACATAGGAGCAGTATTATAGTAGTACATAGGAGCAGTATTATAGTAGTTATATTCTTGTACATAGGAGGCAGTATTATATAGTTATTCTTGTACATAGGAGCAGTATTATATAGTTATATTCTTGTACATAGGAGGCAGTATATAGTAGTTATATTCTTGTACATAGGAGGCAGTATTATAGTAGTTATATTCTTGTACATAGGAGCAGTATTATAGTAGTTATATTCTTGTACATAGGAGCAGTATTATAGTTAGTTATATTCTTGTACATAGGAAGGCAGTATTATAGTAGTTATATTCTTGTACATAGGAAGGCAGTATTATAGTAGTTTATTCTTGTACATAGGAGGCAAGTATTATAGTAGTTATATTCTTGTACATAGGAGGCAGTATTATAGTAGTTATATTCTTGTACATAGGAGCAGTATTATAGTAGTTATATTCTTGTACATAGGAGGCAGTATTATAGTAGTTATATTCTTGTACATAGGAGGCAGTATTATAGTAGTTATACTTCTTGTACATAGGAGGCAGTAATTATATAGTTATATTCTTGTACATAGGAGGCAGTATTACAGTAGTTATATTCTTGTACATAGGAGCAGTATTATAGTAGGTATATTCTTGTAACATAGAGGCAGTATTATAGTAGTTATATTCTTGTACATAGGAGCAGTATTATAGTAGATATATTCTTGTACATAGAGCAGTATATAGTAGTTATTCTTGTACATAGAGCAGTATTATAGTAGTTATATTCTTGTACATATGAGGCAGTATTATAGTAGTTATATTCTTGTACATAGGAGCAGTATTATAGTAGTTATATTCTTGTACATAGGAGCAGTATTATAGTAGTTATATTCTTGTACATATGAGCAGTATTATAGTAGTTATATTCTTGTACATAGGAGCAGTATTATAGTAGTTATATTCTTGTACATAGGAGCAGTATTATAGTAGTTATATTCTTGTACATAGGAGCAGTATTATAGTAGTTATATTCTTGTACATAGGAGGCAGTATTATAGTAGTTTATTCTCCTAGGACATATTATAGTAGTATATTCTTGTACATAGGAGCAGTATTATAGTAGTTATATTCTTGTACATAGGAGCAGTATTATAGTAGTTATATTCTTGTACATAGGAGCAGTATTATAGTAGTTATATCTTGTACATAGGAGCAGTATTATAGTAGTTACATTCTTGTACATAGGAGCAGTATTATATCAGTTATATTCTTGTACATAGGAGGCAGTATTATAATAGTTATATTCTTCTACATAGGAGGCATAGTATATTTGGCAGTATTATAGTGTTATATTCTTGTACATAGAGCAGTATTATAGTAGTTATATTCTTGTACATAGGAGCAGTATTATAGTAGTTATATTCTTGTAATAGGAGCATATAGTAGTTATATTCTTGTACATAGGAGCAGTATTATAGTAGTTATATTCTTGTACATAGGAGCAGTATTATAGTAGTTATATTCTTGTACATAGGAGCAGTATTATAGTAGTTATATTCTTGTACATAGGAGCAGTATTATTATAGTTATATTCTTGTACATAGGAGGCAGTATTACAGTAGTTATATTCTTGTACATAGGAGCAGTATTGGTAGTATATTCTTGTACATAAGAGGCAGTTTATAGTATATATTCTGTACATAGGAGCAGTATTATAGTAGATATATTCTTGTACATAGGAAGCAGTATTATAGTAGTTTATATCTTTAATAGGAGCAGTATTATAGTAGTTATATTCTTGTACATAGGAGCAGTATTATAGTAGTTATATTCTTGTACATAGGAGCAGTATTATAGTAGTTATATTCTTGTACATAGGAGCAGTATTATAGTAGTTATATTCTTGTACATATAGCAGTATTATAGTAGTTATATTCTTGTACATAGGAGCAGTATTATAGTAGTTATATTCTTGTACATAGAAGCAGTATTATAGTAGTTATATTCTTATAGGAGCAGTATTATAGTTATATCTTGTACATAGGAGCAGTATTATAGTAGTTAATAGGACAGTATTATAGTATACATAGGAGCAGTATTATGTTATATTCTTGTACATAGGAGCAGTATATATATTCTTGTACATAGGAGCAGTATTATAGTAGTTATATTCTTGTACATAGGAGCAGTATTATAGTAGTTATATTGTACATAGGAGCAGTATTATATAGTATATTCTTGTACATAGGAGCAGTATTATATAGTTATATTCTTACATAGGAGCAGTATTATAGTATATTCTTTACATAGGAGGCAGTTATAGTAGTTATATTCTTGTACATAGGAGCAGTATTATAGTAGTTATATTCTTGTACATAGGAGCAGTATTATATAGTTATTCTTTACATAGTTAGTTATATTCTTGTACATAGGAGCAGTATTATAGTAGTTTATATTCTTATACATAGGAGCAGTATTATAGTAGTTATATTCTTGTACATAGGAGCAGTATTATAGTAGTTATATTCTTGTACATAGGAGCAGTATTATAGTAGTTATATTTCTTGTACATAGGAGCAGTATTATTATAGTTATATTCTTGTACATAGGAGGCAGTATTATAGTAGTTATATTCTTGGTACATAGCAGTATTATGTTATATTCTTGTATAAGAGCAGTATTATATAGTTATATTCTTGTACATAGGAGCAGTATTATAGTAGTTATATTCTTTACATAGGAGCAGTATTATAGTAGTTTATCTTGTACATAGGAGCAGTATTATAGTAGTTATATTCTTGTACATAGGAGCAGTATAGTAGTTATATTCTTTACATAGGAGCAGTATTATAGTAGTTATATTCTTGTACATAGGAGCAGTATTATAGTAGTTATATTCTTGTACATAGGACAGTATTATAGTATATACATGGAGCAGTATTATTAGTAGTTATATTCTTGTACATAGGAGCAGTATTATAGTATTATATTCTTGTACATAGGAGCAGTATTATAGTAGTTATATTCTTGTACATAGGAGGCAGTATTATAGTAGTTATATTCTTGTACATAGGAGGCAGTATTATAGTAGTTATATTCTTGTACATAGGAGCAGTATTATAGTAGTTATATTCTTGTACATAGGAGCAGTATTATATAGTATATTCTTGTACATAGGACAGTATTATAGTATATATCTTGTACATAGGAGCAGTATTATAGTAGTTATTCTTGTACATAGGAGCAGTATTATAGTAGTTATATTCTTGTACATAGGAGCAGTATTATATAGTTATATTCTTTATCAGTATTTATAGTTATATTCTACATAGGAGGCAGTTTTATAGTAGTTATATTCTTGTTACATAGGAGGCAGTATTATAGTAGTTATATTCTTGTACATAGGAGCAGTATTATAGTAGTTATATTCTTTTACATAGGAGCAGTATTATAGTAGTTATATTCTTGTACATAGAAGGCAGTATTATAGTAGTTATATTCTTGTACATAGGAGGCAGTATTATAGTAGATATATTCTTGTACATAGGAGCAGTATTATAGTAGTTATATTCTTGTACATATGAGGCAGTATTATAGTAGTTATATTCTTGTACATAGGAGCAGTATTATAGTAGTTATATTCTTGTACATAGGAGCAGTATTATATAGTTATATTTTATATTAGCATAGCATAGGAGGCAGTATTATAGTAGTTATATTCTTGTCATAGAGCAGTATTTATAGTAGTTATATATAGCTTTAGTATTATACTTGTAGGAGGCAGTATTATAGTAGTTATATTCTTGTACATAGTTATATTTGTACATAGCAGTATTATAGTAGTTGTATTCTTGAACATGGAGTGGTATTATAGTAGTTATATTCTTTACATGGGAGGCAGTTTATAGTAGTATATTCTTGTACATAGGAGCAGTATTATAGTAGTTATATTCTGTACATAGGAGCAGTATTATAGTAGTTATATTCTTGTACATAGAGGCAGTATTATAGTAGTTATATTCTTGTACATATGAGGCAGTATATAGTAGTTATATTCTTGTACTATGAGGCAGTATTCAATATGAGGCAGTATTATAGTAGTTATATTCTTGTACATATGAGCAGTATTATAGTAGTTATATTCTTGTACATAGGAGCAGTATTATAGTAGTTATATTCTTGTACATAGGAGCAGTATTATAGTAGTTATATTCTTGTACATATGAGGCAGTATTATAGTAGTTATATTCTTGTACATATGAGCAGTATTATAGTAGTTATATTCTTGTACATAGGAGCAGTATTATAGTAGTTATATTCTTGTACATAGGAGCAGTATTATAGTAGTTATATTCTTGTACATAGGAGGTAGTATTATAGTAGTTATATTCTTGCACATAGGAGACAGTATATAGTAGTTATATTCTTGTACATAGGAGGCAGTATTATAGTAGTTATATTCTTGTACATAGGAGGCAGTATTATAGTAGTTATATTCTTGTACATAGGAGGCAGTATTATAGTAGTTTTATTCTTCTACATAGGAGCAGTATTATAGTAGTTATATTCTTGTACATAGGAGCAGTATTATAGTAGTTATATTCTTGTACATAGGAGGCAGTATTATAGTAGTTATATTCTTGTACATATGAGGCAGTATTTATAATAGTTATATTCTTGTACATAGGAGGCAGTATTATAGTAGTTATATTCTACATAGGGCAGTATTATAGTAGTTATATTCTTGTACATATGAGGCAGTATTATAGTAGTTATATTCTTGTACATAGGAGCAGTATTATAGTAGTTATATTCTTGTACATAGGAGCAGTATTATAGTAGTTATATTCTTGTACATAGGAGCAGTATTATAGTAGTTATATTCTTGTACATAGGAGGCAGTATTATAGTAGTTATATTCTTGTACATAGGAGGCAGTATTATAGTAGTGATATTCTTGTACATAGGGGGCAGTATTATAGTAGTTAGATAGATAGATAGATAGATAGATAGATCTATCTATCTATCACTCTAATCCCTACAATTTCTATTTTTAGCCAGTGAGCTTAGTACAGTTTCATTACATTTGCAGTGTACAGTTATACATCCTGCACATATATCTTCCTATCAATTATTTAGATCTTGAAGTGATGTCAGGGGGTTACACATTTAACAAGACTCCTCTACACTAGAGATGTGACCTTGATCTGCATATTCACTTTCCAGTGTGTGATTCCTGCCAAAAGAAATGCTGAAATCTCTACCTGCTGTAATGACAGCAATTATAAAACAATGGATCATTTCCAAATCTGATGTAATTTACTGCGTTGTGTAAAGATTTTGTTCCTATTTTCTAAAGCTAAAATTATTTTTTTTCCACCTCGCACCACCATTTAGCATAATTAATTTCTGAAAAATTCAATATTGTGTGGGTGAATATAGGTGACGCTAGAGAGGGTGAAAATGTCTGTAACTGCACCCGTCTCCAGATAACTGAGGGAGACTCTGCAGCAAATGGGTTTTCAGGAGACTTCTGTAACAGCTGGAGAACGAGAGGTGTTTGAGCAATCCCGGTGCCCATTTCCATACACCAGAACACTACACATATAGCAGCTAATCTTCTGGATGTTGCAGAGTTGTCTAATTGAATTGAATACCAGTCAATGTCCTTCAGTGTGGAAACTGATCTGAAGGAGTCTTTTATGAGACTCCTTTAAAGAAGAACCCCCGCAAAAAATTTTATTCTCTGACTTGTTAGAAAACGTGCATGATATAATCTGTAGTGAATGTCATCTTCTTATCAGAGACTGTATTTATGAGTTATTCCCTCTCTTCTAATTGTAGCTGGGTCATGTGACCAACTCCCTGACCTCCAACTGACTCAGGACAGGAAGCCAGTTACTTCTCTCTTCATTCCTATGAAACTCAGAGTGAGGCTCCCATAGGAATGCATAGAGAAATAGACTTCCTGTCCACACATAAGATGCTCTGTCAGTTGGTGAGTCTGATTGCTGGTCACATGACACAGATGAGAAACATCAGGGAGATACAACTCACAAATACAGCCACTAGTAAGAAAATGACATTCACTACAGATTACATCATGTACATTTCTATCAGGACATGGAATAAAATTTTTTGCAGGAGTTCTTCTTTAATTGAATGTTCACCTCTGAGCACTATGCTGTTTTAAGTCTTAATCTCTGCTCTTATTAATTTCATTAAATATTTCTAAAAGGCCTAGTGCATCATTCACACAACCACAGAGTTACATGGTAAATTTTTTACACCCTGCATCAGCCTCTAAAAGACGCCTATGAGAAAGCTGCAGACTTTATTATTGTCTTCAAGCCGTAAACAGTGCTATAATGCAACTACTGTATGTCTGCACAGGGGATTTGGCAAGACTCGTTTACCTATTAGGTTTAAAGTAAAGCTGAAATAATTAATTATATAAACTCAAATTCGAACTAAATGTTTCCTAAAAAGAATTTCTTTCCGGAAAAACGTGGGCAAATTTTGAGAGAGAGAGAGAGAGAGAGAGAGAGGCCTTCAAAGCTTTTTTAAAAGGTTTATCAGATACCTTACATCTGGTGGTATAAGAGCCTTAGCTTTCTTTGCGTTTGGAAGGAAAGTTAATTTGCATGGCTTTTTTCCTAGAAATCTGGAGGAACATTGCTTGGTGTATTAGACTCTTCAAACTTGCTAGGCACTCTCCATAGAGAAAATTTTGTTCTCCATATTTCCCTGTGATAAAAATAAATTTTGATTTGGGAAGAATCAATTGTACCAGAATCATTTTTAATGCTATGATATGAATGATCATGATGAATGATATGGTGACTAGTAAAGTACTGGAAGGGGTGTATATCTCACCCAGAAGAATCAAGAAAATTTGGTTTGTTTCAGTAAAGTGTAGTTTGCTGAGGTACTTTTCTTTAAAGTGTTTTATGGTTCTGGATTTTTTATGTAATGGTGGACGGTTAGGTAGAGGGCCCTGCCATTCCTCCCTCACTCCAGTACACCACTTTCCTTTAGGCAAACCCAGGTGTGAAATGTTCAGAACTTGAAGCTGGTTGACCTGGTGACTATGTAAAGCTGTATCTTCCTGTGTTGAATTTGGAGTTTGTAGGTGAAATAGCTTGATGTATAGTTGACACCCAGATGGGCAAGGAGATTTATTTTGTTTATGCCACATAAATGTAGACGCTCAATAGTGACTACTGAACTCGGATCTCCTGTGTTGTTTGGACTTGACCCCTGAAATCTGTGAGTCTGCCATTGCTGACCTCACCATAAGCACAAGGACCCTTGACTGTATCGATTTCTGTAAATTTGGAATGCTTTCAAATATAATTCACACCATTTGTTTACCATAATTTTTAAGGTAGATTCTCTGTACCAATGTAAATAAAGTCTAATCAATATATCAGGGAAAGTTCTGCAACTTATAATACTGTTTTAAATCCTCATCATTTTCAAAATCTTTGCTTGCTTGCAGTACAATTTGCATACTCAGTACAAACCTGCCCTGATCCATCTGCTCACACAGTGAAGGGAATGTTACAAAGAATCAGTGTAAATAAAATCAGATCTGTGTGTGCCACAGGGCTTAGCACACAATGGATTCCCTGTACCGACACATTGCTACAAACTGTGAATCCTTTTAACTCTGCATAAATTATAATGCAGCATCTTCCTTGATAAAGGTGCTGCTACACGGAGTGGTGAAGTAACATCTTGTAGTGCCCTGGAGCAGTGGTACTTTGAAATCTGGACGTTTGTGGGCATCTGCCCCTATTTACCCTATGCAAAGTCATCAACTGCTTACTTTATTTAACTTTAAAGGGTTAACTTGCATTAATACTGTGCAACTGATAATGTTTGCTGGGATATAGATCCTATTCACTTGCATGCACTGTGGAAAGGGTTAATGAATATTGAGAGACTTTTGGGACTTTCTAGCTAATAATAATAAGCTATTAATTTTCCACGGCTATTATAAAGGTTAAAGAAAATTATGCTAGCCAGCCAGACTAGTTTACGACCAAAAACCAGACAGATTGACCTTTTGGATATCTGCTTTAGCTCTGCTGTTATGTCTGAAGACTTGTTTTTGTCTGGAAAAACTGCTGTGTTATTGCCATTGAGTATTATTGAAGCTCTAATGTACGTCTACGAGAGACAGGAGTTGTAACATTGTATTTGTTTGTGCTGAGTTTCTCCACTCCACCTCTCCCACTAGAAGGTTCTAGTTCAGCTAGAAACTGTATATAAGGAGAGCAGTCAGAGCCCCTAGCGTTCTGAATTTAGGGATGAGTTTTTTGAAAAAGAGACTCTGCCAAACTGCATGAGTGACCACAAGAAGACGCTGAGATGGGTATGCTGACCCACAAACCATCAGTTACCAGCTCTGTGACTAAAGGAGCCAGCCGGACTACTGAGCCACAGACCTTGAGCCTCCAGCATTTGGCCAGGGTACCAGCCTTCTGAGAGAGAGGGTAGTTACACATATTGTATAGTCTCCCAAAAGCTTCAAGTTACTTCTATATTTCTTGAGTGGAATACAGTATGTTCCAAAATCATCATTAAATCAGGAATATGTGAACAGAGCCTAAGAAGTTCTGAGAGCAAAGACTGCATTGATCACAATTTAAGACTAATTGTTGGAATGAACGTGACAGGGTTGGAATCTTCTATACATCAGGAGGTAAGTGCCGCTCAGGCAGAAACAGCTAAGTGTGTGGCTGAGGCTTTCACGTAATCTTAAATCTTATACAGTGGGAGTTACATTCTGAAACAATGTCTGCAGAAGACTTAATGCTGCATAATTAATACTCTGCGCCTTTCACTGCCATTTAAATGCTATATTATAAGCTGTGTCGACTCCAATATTTCCATAGACGACTCATCAGAAAGAAATGTTCCATCTTAGTTTCTTAAGGATAAAAGGCGATAATGCACAGCTTTTAGGATGTGACCGCAATCTTTACATTATCTACATTTGTTTAGATATTAGATTGTCCTGGACATGACTAGAGAAAACTCCAGCGCTACAGATATGCAGCACAAAAGCAACTTTGTATCAACTTAGTATCAGCTTTACCAGTAAGGAAGTGACTGTGCTTGAGGAGATCCATCTGGTCTGGGGACAGGTAGTGAACCCTGGGATAAAGTATGCAAATCAGCTCTCCCCCAGAAGGAAGAAAACTGACCCCTTAGAGCCACTTGTAGGTGATTATCTTGCAAGTCAGTACCCTGACCCTTGAGTTATCAGGAAATCAGAGACAACCATCTGTAGACGGAGCCGTCCCTCTTTGTCACTACAGAATTCTGGTTGGCTGTGAGAGATGCCAAGGAGACAAATTTATTCTTCTTGGCAGAAGCTATTTTGGCATCTGCAACCATGATCCCTCCTATTCAGTCAGAAGTGCCTATAGGGTCCAGATAATACCCCCTTCAAAAGCAAGAATCTCTGTATTTTAACTAGAAGTAACCATGAAATACAATGACTGGCAAACTTATGGTTTCTGATGATCCAGGACCAGGTGCAGACATGGTGATAAATGTATGATCATTGGGGCCAGCTGCTGGGATCATGAGAATAGACATCACCCAGTCGCCTGTGTGAATGGTCCTCATAGTGCTTATAAATGACCATCATTCCATTCACTGTCTATGGGACCGCTGGAGATACTGTACCAAGAGCTATACTCCGAATGGAGCGGCAGGATGCATGTGTGACCACCGTTCCACTCAAATATCTTCATTATGAAGACTCAGAATACCTATTCTCATGATCAGTAGGGGTCAGAGCAGTCAGACCCCCAGCAGTCATACAGTTATCACCTAACCTGTGGAGTTTATTGGGAAAAATATAAACTTTTATCGGGGGGGGGGGGTTACATACTAACATAGTAACATAGTTTATAAGACCAAAAAAAGACATCTATCCATCCAGTTCGGCCTGGTTTGCACCAATAATGCTAAAATCCAAGATGCAAAATCTCCATTTCTCTAACAGTGGACACCGTGGTACAGCATGGCCAGTCTCCAACACATTAGATGATCATAAGATAAGTGAGAACCACTGGAAATCATCTTTTCTATATATCCAATTTAAATGATCCATGCATTACATGACCCTGCTACGGAGGAGGGGGCTGCGGCGATTCACCACCACCACCGCAGAGCCAGCCCCAATGGCATCTACTACACTCTACAGGATCATAAGTCATCAGGATTGTCTTGCCTTTCCAGCCCCATTTAGAGTTCTCAATTATATTAAGTTATATTACGATCCAAGCATTCTAATAATCTGACACTTGTTTCTGCTGCAAAACTCCATAAAAATCAGAATACATTTCCCAAGCAGAAAGCACCAGTTATGAGACTTGAAAATCCTATTAAACTCAAGCTGGGAGGCAGCTTCCTCCAGCAGAAACCTCCCCTTCACAATAAAACGTAAGCAATGTAAGCCACACCTCTTTAACAAAGCCCCGCCCCCCAGTTCAATTTCAAGGACAGAAAAGAAGATTCAGGAGCACAGATCCCAGCTTTTCCTTGGTTTCAGGAGCTCTCAGACTGATGATCAGACATAGGTTTACATTTTTAATCAATTATATTTTGATGCCCCTTTAAGTAAGTTTGCTTCAATTTTCCAAAATGAAACACTGTTTCCATAAAAAAAGCAAAAATCAATAAAACTAATATTAATCATTTAAATATTATAAATCATGACAACAGAAACGCGTCAGCTCCTCGTCCTCCAGCCTTATATATATAAGAAAACCATCAAATCACGTAAAGAACAGAACCTACCCAGATGGTGTTATCGTGATGATACGGTTTCCAGTTGCGTCCGGTATCGCTAAACATGACGCTGAAACGCGTCACCCAGTCGGCGGTCCCATGTCTCCCCTGTGTGGCCGCCCCTGTGATGTCAAATCTCTCTCCCAAATCGATCTGCAGCCATTGCTTTGCGTTAGATTCCAGCGGTGACCAACCACCGGCTCCTGCGAGAGAGAAGGAAAACACAGAACAGATAAATACGGTAGACCGCCGTGTAATCACTGCATTGTTCTGCGCTGCAATTTTCTGCCAAGAAAGGAACAATTATTGAATCAAACATAATGTGAAATGTTGATCTTCTGTGAACTTCTTAAGCGTTCTTTTCACCAAAATTAACATGTTCTCCACAACTCCATCGCTCAGAGCTTCCTCCGTTGTTTAAAGGGAGTCACCGGGAGCTGGTCTTAACCTAAGCAAAACGCCTGCTGGGGCGTGCTCACTGACATGAAACTGTATCATTTTTAATTGAAAAAATCCCTGTCACTCTGTATGCAAATGAGCTGTTAAGTGCACCAAGGGTGCGCCCAAGTCCCTCAGTGCACCCTAGCTCTTCTCCTTTGCTTTGGCAGCCCCTTCCTATGAAAGCATCTGGCCCTATATTCTTGCATCTGTGCTGCTTATTTCAAGCTCAGCTCTTGCGCGGTACAGTTCTCTTTGTCCTTGCGGGGGCAATATGCCTGCATTGGACATGTGCTGAGCTTGAAATGAACAACACACTTTATTTTGTGTTATTTTAGAAATATGCCTCTTTCTCCTTCTAGCAGCTGTATTCCTCCTTGATCCTCCATAGACTTCTATGGGCAGCATATAAGATGTTCCTTTAGTGAGCTGACAATCCTTTTCGGTCTCTCAAAAGATATTTATCAGAAAAAGTTAGTTTAGGAGGAGGGAGGGCAGGGAAAAAGTGGAGGATACATGATAAGTGGAGAAAGAGGCATTTTTTCAGATACAATATTTTACAGTTTGTCAATGAAGTCTGTGTTGAGGCACTATAGACAGTTGTGTGCAGTGAAGTCTTCATTATTTGGCATTATAGACAGTTGTGTGCAGTGAAGTCTGTGTTATGTGGCACTATAGACAGTTGTGTGCAGTGAAGTCTGTGTTATGTGGCACTATAGACAGTAGTGTGCAGTGAAGTCTGTGTTATGAGGCACTATAGACAGTTGTGTGCAGTGAAGTCTGTGTTATGTGGCACTATAGACAGTAGTGTGCAGTGAAGTCTGTGTTATGAGGCACTATAGACAGTTGTGTACAGTGAAGTCTTCATTATGTGGCACTATAGACAGTTGTGTGCACTGAATTCTGTATTATGAGGCGCTGTAGACAGTTGTGTGCAGTGAATTCTGTATTATGTGGCACTATAGACAGTTGTGTGCAGTAAAGTCTTTGTTATGTGGCACTATAGACAGTTGTGTGCAGTGAAGTCTGTGTTATGAGGGACTATAGACAGTTGTGTGCAGTAAAGTCTTTGTTATGTGGCACTATAGACAGTTGTGTGCAGTGAAGTCTGTATTATGCGGCACTATAGACAGTTGTGTGCAGTGACCTGTATTATGCGGCACTATAGACAGTTGTGTGCAGTGAACTGTATTATGAGGCACTATAGACAGTTGTGTGCAGTGTAGTCTTCATTATGTGGCTCTATAGACAGTTGTGTGCAGTGAAGTCTGTGTTATGTGGCAGTGTAGACAGGGACTGGTGTGAGAACAATACTGCGCTGATTTCATGAATGAAATGATATCAGATTGACGGCAGCAGGACTGATACCTCTGCACAGCGACACTTCCAGTCCATCTACCACTCCTTACATTGTACACATCCAGCCGGATGATATTCAATACACATCTGCGCTCTGCAATTTCTCCAGTCTAATTCCTTCAGAAAAAATCACAGAGCAGCCTATTACTGCAGAGATTTACTGCGACCCTTAACAAGGCCGTATATGAGGCAGCATTTATTCATACAAGCTGCCACTAGATGACAGGTAATTTCCATACATTACATACATTGCTATATATATGTAGCTGTAAAATGTGAAAATCAAGATTTTCTACTTGTACTGTGATTAGTTATTATACTCCAGAGCTGCACTCACTATTCTGCTGGTGCAGTCACTGTGTACATACATTACTTATCCTGTACTGATCCTGAGTTACATCCTGTATTATACTGCAGAGCTGCACTCACTATTCTGCTGGTGCAGTCACTGTGTACATACATTACTTATCCTGTACTGATCCTGAGTTACATCCTGTATTATACTCCAGAGCTGCACTCACTATTCTGCTGGTGCAGTCACTGTGTACATACATTACTTATCCTGTACTGATCCTGAGTTACATCCTGTATTATACTGCAGAGCTGCACTCACTATTCTGCTGGTGCAGTCACTGTGTACATACATTACTTATCCTGTACTGATCCTGAGTTACATCCTGTATTATACTCCAGAGCTGCACTCACTATTCTGCTGGTGCAGTCACTGTGTACATACATTACTTATCCTGTACTGATCCTGAGTTACATCCTGTATTATACTCCAGAGCTGCACTCACAATTCTGCTAGTGGAGTCAATGTGTAGGTATATTCTCATTGGCTTTGGCTGGTCACATTTACCACTGATGTTTACTCCTTTGTGGCTCAAATATAGAAAAACCTGGATTAATGCAAATAATCATTGGAAAAATCCCTCCAGCTCCCAGGTGGGACAGGGATTTAGCCTTCTATATAACTCTATTGATTCAGTCTCTTGGACAAGATTTAATACACATTGTTCTGTCTTAGGAGATGATTTTGGCGGCAGATTCACATTAACCATCAAAGTCGTCTCGGACGGTGACAAATACTTCAAACAGGGATCTTACCATCTCGACTGTTGAGCTTTGCGTTGCTGAGGAGCATTTCTGAGGAGCTGTCAAACGCCGTCTGTGGAAGCGGAGCCACCAGGGGATCGTCACAATTATCTGCAGAAGAAGGACGGACACATTGTCACCAACAGGACGACACAAGATCCCTGGCAGACTGTCCATTACTAGCCATTCTGTTTATAATCATCACGTTACAATGTACATAAAAAGAAACATTTTGTTTATTTCCCCTGACTTTACAAAACAGGACTCCCTCCAAAATTTGCCTCCCTCCTACTACAAAAACACTAGTGCAGATGATTTATAGATTCCTCCCCCCGGCCCCCGATATGTACAGAAGCTGAAATATATTGCATTCTTATCTATACTTGTCACACAAGATGTCAGGGGAAATTTACTTGCCAATATTCTAGTGTTATTTTCACCATAAGACAGTTGTGTGCATTTTAACTTTTTTTTTTTTTCCCTCGTCCAACATGTGGCTTAGCAGAAAAGGGGTGTGGCCTACAAGAAAGGGGTGCGGCTTAAAATGCAACAATGGGAGAAGTTTATCAATCTCTTTACTCCAGAATACTTTTTTTTAACAAAGTTACAAAATAGGGCTTTGAGACTTTTTAGACTTTTTTGTGCAACAATTTTGCAGCGTTTTGCATTTTGTTACACCGCCCACTGCAGTTTACCAGTTGGTATGAAAGTGGCCCTCGTTCACCCCTCGTTGATTTAAGCCAAAGTTATCAGATGCAAATTTGCGTGGCTTTACACTTTATCCTAACTTTACATCACCTATTGGTTGGTTTATTTGGCACCCAAATGTTGGTGCAATTTTAGAACATGGTTGCCATGCCAATATCCCACCAATCTTTTTCATTTCCATTGAAGGGGATGTCCAATGATTAATGTAAAAATGAAAAATAAAAATCAGACATGCTATAGTACGTGAAAATTTCTTTCTAACAAAGCTAGAACCAGCCCTGTAACTCATTGCTATGCTAGATTCAGGTGAGACACCTGACACCCCCCACAAGGTGGACACTGCCCAGCAGCTATTTGAAGAAGAGACAGCAATCCATGCAAGTGCTGCTCTTCATTACACTGCCCGTCATCTCCCATGCAGCAGTGGCACAGTGCAATTACCAGTATTCAAGTGAACAGAGTAAGTACTTGCCATTACACTCGGCTTCCTCTTCATTACACTGCCCGTCATCTCCCTTGCAGCAGCGACGCAGTGTAATTACTAGTATTCAAGTGAATAGAGTAAGTACTTGCCATTACACTCTGCTTCCTCTTCATTACACTGCCCGTCATCTCCCTTGCAGCAGCGAAGCAGTGAAATTACCAGTATTCAAGTGAATAGAGTAAGTACTTCATTTACACTCTGCTTCCAAGGCGTCGGGCAGTGTAATGAAGAGGAAGTGGCAGTCACATGGAGCACAGTATTCTCTTCAAAGAGCTGATCATCAGCGGTGTCGTACCCCGACTGTTAACTAGAATTCTGACGCTCTTAGTAAATTTACCCCAATAAGAATAGAAAACTTGATATTCCCTGATTTCCCACGGAGGATGCCCCTATATCCATGTTTTATCCTTTATTTAGTTAAATGGCACAAATATGGCTTCCTAATATATTGTAAGTGAATTTCACCATCAGAGAACCTGCAAAGAGTGTCAGAGAACCTGCAATGAGCTCCGGTCTACTTAAAATAGATTAAAATTCTGACTTAATATATGTTATAAAATGTGTCGCCTCTCGTGTATAAAGCTTTATAAAAAATTCATACAACTTTCCATTTTGTACAGCAGAATCCTGGGGAAATGTTCACCAAAACGGTGGTAGTACTACAAAAAGTGCCAAATGACGACAATAAAATGACTAACGTATCACATCCAGCAAATGTAATGTATCACTGGAAGCAGCATTGCTGGAAAACTACCAGGCAGTACTGGAGGGTGTATATAATGTATCACAGGCCGTACTGGAGGGTGGACATAATGTATCACAGGCAGTACTGGAGGGTGGATATAATGTATCACAGGCAGTACTGGAGGGTGTATATAATGTATCACAGGCAGTACTGGAGGGTGTATATAATGTATCACAGGCAGTACTGGAGGGTGTATATAATGTATCACAGGCAGTACTGGAGGGTGTATATAATGAATCACAGGCAGTACTGGAGGGTGTATATAATGTATCACAGGCAGTACTGGAGGGTGTATATAATGTATCACAGGCAGTACTGGAGGGTATATATAATGTATCATAGGCAGTACTGGAGGGTGTATATAATGTATCATAGGCAGTACTGGAGGGTATATATAATGTATCACAGGCAGTACTGGAGGGTGATATAATGTATCACAGGCAGTACTGGAGGGTGGATATAATGTATCACAGGCAGTACTGGAGGGTGGACATAATGTATCACAGGCAGTACTGGAGGGTGTATATAATGTATCACAGGCAGTACTGGAGGGTGTATATAATGTATCACAGGCAGTACTGGAGGGTGGATATAATGTATCACAGGCAGCACTGGAGGGTGTATATAATGTATCACAGGCCAGCACTGGAGGATGTATATAATGTATCACAGGCAGCACTGGAGGATGTATATAATGTATCACAGGCAGTACTGGAGGGTGTATATAATGTATCACAGGCAGTACTGGAGGGTGTATATAATGTATCACAGGCAGTACTGGAGGGTGGATATAATGTATCACAGACAGTACTGGAGGGTGGATATAATGTATCACAGGCAGCACTGGAAGGTGTATATAATTATATACACCTTCCAGTGCTGCCTGTGATACATTATATAATATAATGTATAGCCAGGCAGCACTGGAGGTGTATATAATGAATCACAGGCAGTACTGGAGGGTGTATATAATGATCACAGGCAGTACTGGAGGTGTATTTAATGTATCACAGGCAGTACTGGAGGGTGTATATAATGTATCACAGCAGTACTGGAGGGTAGATATAAGTATCACAGGCAGCACTGGAGGGTGTATATAATGTATCACAGGCAGCAAGCATGTAGGGTGTATATAATGTATCACAGGCAGTACTGGAGGGTATAATATATGTATCACAGGCAGTACTGGAGGGTGTATATAATGTATCACAGGCAGTACTGGAGGGTGTATATAATGTATCACAGGCAGCACTGAGGGTGTATATAATGTATCACAGGCAGTACTGAGGGTAATATATAATGTATCACAGGCAGTACTGGAGGGTGTATATAATGTATCACAGGCAGTACTGGAGGGTGGATATAATGTATCACCAGGCAGTACTGGAGGGTGTATATAATGTATCACAGGCAGTACTGGAGGGTGGATATAATGTATCACAGGCAGTACTGGAGGGTGTATATAATGTATCACAGGCAGTAACTGCAGTAACTGGAGGGTTGGATATAATGTATCACAGGCAGTACTGGAGGGTGTATATAATGTATCACAGGCAGTACTGGAGGGTGGATATAATGTATCACAGGCAGTACTGGAGGGTGGATATAATGTATCACAGGCAGTACTGGAGGGTGTATATAATGTATCACAGGCAGTACTGGAGGGTGTATATAATGTATCACAGGCAGTACTGGAGGGTGGATATAATGTATTACAGGCAGTACTGGAGGGTGTATATAATGTATTACAGGCAGTACTGGAGGGTGTATATAATGTATCACAGGCAGCACTGGAGGGTGGATATAATGTATCACAGGCAGTACTGGAGGGTGTATATAATGTATCACAGGCAGTACTGGAGGGTGTATATAATGTATCACAGGCAGCACTGGAGGGTGGATATAATGTATCACAGGCAGTACTGGAGGGTGGATATAATGTATCACAGGCAGCACTGGAGGGTGTATATAATGTATCACAGGCAGTACTGGAGGGTGTATATAATGTATCACAGGCAGCACTGGAGGGTGGATATAATGTATCACAGGCAGTACTGGAGGGTGGATATAATGTATCACAGGCAGTACTGGAGGGTGGATATATGTATCACAGGCAGTACTGGAGGGTGTATATAATGTATCACAGGCAGCACTGGAGGGTGGATATAAATGTATCACAGGCAGTACTGGAGGGTGGATATAATGTATCACAGGCAGTACTGGAGGGTGGATATAATGTATCACAGGCAGTACTGGAGGGTGTATATAATGTATCACAGGCAGCACTGGAGGGTGGATATAATGTATCACAGGCAGCACTGGAGGTGTATATATAATGTATCACAGGCAGTACTGGAGGGTGTATATAATGTATCACAGGCAGCACTGGAGGGTGGTATATAATGTATCACAGGCAGTACTGGAGGGTGGATATAATGTATCACAGGCAGTACTGTATATAATGTATCACAGGCAGTACTGGATATATAATGTATCACAGGCAGTACTGGAGGGTGTATATAATGTATCACAGGCAGTACTGGAGGGTGGATATAATGTATCACAGGCAGTACTGGAGGGTGATATAATGTATCACAGGCAGTACTGGAGGGTGGATATAATGTATCACAGGCAGTACTGGAGGGTACTATATAATGTATCACAGGCAGTACTGGTGTGTATAATGTATCACAGGCAGTACTGGGGTGTATATAATGTATCACAGGCAGTACTGGAGGGTGGATATAATGTATCACAGGCAGTACTGGAGGGTGTATATAATGTATTCACAGGCAGTACTGGAGGGTGTATATAATGTATCACAGGCAGTACTGGAGGTGTATATAATGTATCACAGGCAGTACTGAGGGTGGATATAATGTATCACAGGCAGTACTGGAGGGTGTATATAATGTATCACAGGCAGCACTGGAGGAGTGTATATAATGTATCACAGGCAGTACTGGAGGGTGGATATAATGTATCACAGGCAGTCACTGGAGGGTGTATATAATGTATCACAGGCAGTACTGGAGGGTGTATATAATGTATCACAGGCAGCACTGGAGGGTGGGTATATAATGTATCACAGGCAGTACTGGAGGGTGGATATATAATGTATCACAGAGGCAGCACTGGAGGGTGGATATAATGTATCACAGGCAGCACTGGAGGGTGTATATAATGTATCACAGGCAGCACTGGAGGGTGGATATAATGTATCACAGGGCAGCACTGGAGGGTGGATATAATGTATCACAGGCAGCACTGGAGGGTGGATATAATGTATCACAGGCAGCACTGGAGGGTGTATATAATGTATCACAGGCAGTACTGGAGGGTGGATATAATGTATCACAGGCAGCACTGGAGGGTGGATATAATGTATCACAGGCAGTACTGGAGGGTGGATACAGGTAGAATAGGTATGTTATTATTGTATAGAATGGTAAGCCTGTTTGGTATTGTATAATTAATCTACCAGAGTTATGATTATGGTTTGCAGTGATAAATGACTACACCTGCTTCATACTATATACTGTAATTAATCTGTGTACATACACATCGTGTACTAGGTGTTGATGATCTGCGGTCTCTTCGGAATCTCTCTTTTGTCATTTTTCAGTGGTGTCTCTTATTGGCGGTCAGACCAGACAATGTTTATAGACAAGAGACGTAACGAGGGGAAGCATTTCTATGGTGAGGGGCTGATTATAATTCATTGGATGCAGGGAGCGGCCGCACGTTCTGCAAACGCTGCATCTTCACCGCAGACAGCAGATCCATAACAGGCTCTTCTGCCTTTCATCATGTCCTTAAATTTCGTGGACACCTCCTGCAGAAGGCAGCAAGCCTCCTGTCTACATGTAAATGGTGCTGCCCCGAATGTACAACAGGCAGATGGGGCTAAGCCCAAATGCTGCCATGTAGTGTGCAATATTACATAACTACACAATGATGTAGCAGAGATGAGTTTGCCGACTGTAGCATTCAATCACTAGGATATAAAATATTAACTTCAAGGATTTTTACTGGTTTTACTTAAATAAATCTTAATTATTGTCTAATGAAACGTACTAAATCTTTAATATTTGCTTTGTGCTTTCTTTGTTAACCCTTTTAGAGGTCTATGCTTGCTGTCAGTGAATGGAAGCATTCTTGCAAACATCCAGAGGCTGAAAGCTGGTCCTGATCTAGAGGTGCTCATACTCACAAGGACAAAGTTGGTCAAACCTTCCAATTTCAGCCTAACCAGCCGATAACCTTCCAAATATAAGGCGTGAACTGGAATGGGGCTGTTGGATGTCAACATGTCTAATCTTTTGTTCTCACTGGTGGTAAGCCTCTGCTAGCTGTCTGACATCAGGGCTCCCCATTGAGGTCACATGCACGCTACACTGAGCCCACCTGACATGTTAATATCGGAATATAAACAACAAACAAAATGCAACAGCACTCTGCGAACACCAACAATAAAAGGAGTACATACAGTAACGCCATCTTTACTATCGACACGATACTAACGCTACGTTTTAAATGTGAGATTCTTGGCAAATACTTTTGTACAAAATTATTTGTGCCCGTCTGCCAAACGTCAAGGCGATCTCTTTAAGACGGGAACACTAAAGACCATATTCACTAGGTGCCATTGCAGCCTCCATTAACTACAGAGGATGCAGGCTCCACATGCATGCTAATCGCCTTGACGTTTGGCAGACGGGCACAAATAATTTTGTACAAAAGTATTTGCCGAGAATCTCACATTTATAACGTAGTGTTAGTATCGTGCAGATAGTGAAGATGGCATTACTGTATGTACTCCTTTTATTGTTGGTGTTCGCAGAGTGCTGTTGCATTTTGTTTGTTTTTTACTATTTTGTTTGCAGCCATGGTGACGTGCACCTGCACACTTGGATATGCTGACTGAACCTCAGTTTTTCTTGCATGTTAATATCGGATTGGGAGAAATAACTGGGCACTCTAACACTTGTTGAGTTGTTACAATGTATCTGTGCAGATAAAATGTATCAGTCTGTGGCTCTAGCTCAGGATTGTCTAACTGTATACAACTGTAGCAAAACATCAGGATTTTTCAGGACTTGAAGTTTGATGGCCTGTCCTGACTGACCATCAACATCAAAATCTTGGGGTCCACTTTCAGCACCCCTACTGATCGGTGTGGGCTAGCCTCTTCATTGTTTACACGGCTCTGTCCATCTGCACACAGTAGGGGACATCAGCATTGCATTACAATATGGGTGGTGGTGGTGGGGAGGTCTCCCGGGTCCAGGGTTCTCAAACGACAGTGGAGAGCAGCAAGGAGGAAGAGCTGCTGGGTAAGTGTGTGGGGTCTGGTGTCCACTATTAGCGGACTGAATGTGTTTTGGGGGTCCCAGGGTCTATGATTTACTTAATCCACCACTGATGACTGTGCCGGGTACTGCAATATTGTCTCATGAAAGGTCTTGTAAATCTTGCAATTGACATATTTTCCCCCCAACCCCACCCCTCCCCCGACTCTCCTTGTAAGGAATAGTGTAATCAAAAATTCCCCTAATTTCTGGCAGAGAGGTGACTCCACATCATATCCAATCAATGTTATAACAATGCAGTGGGAAACCCTCTTAGGTGATAATATTATCTGGTAATTGTACATACAGATGTAGCAGAGCTGATTTTGTCATTTGGCTGGCATTTATAACACTACAAAAACATTCAGTGATAAACCTAGCTCTGCTGCATCAACCTGTAATGGACTCTGAATAGCGATGTAAATGTATAGGCCATTCATAATCTGTGAAAAACAAGATGACAACCCCAGGGGCACTAGAATGGCATCTGTCAGAAGTTGTCACCCAGCATCTGTTGCTCATACAGTAAATGAATCATTTATGAACTCTTCAGCTACCTGACTACCTGTTCAGCCGTCTCCTGCACAACATACCACTGCGGTAGTCACCCAGTGAGGAAGCCAGTGGTTTCTAGGCAACCTGAATGAAATAAATGTTGCAAAATGCACCAGTTGTAGAATGCATAGTTATATAGTAGCAATAACGCGGTGCGGACAGTGCAGCACAGCTGGGCTCTCTGATGCTTCTGCACCGGAACGGCTCCTTCCATTAATAATATCCCGATGTATTGTTTTTTAATGGGATTTTAGTGCTTCCCGCTGAATCTGTCATCGCAGGAGACGCAGAGAGCGAGTGGAATGAATAAATATGTTTTACATTGTACTTTTGTGTTTCTTGGGGACACTTCTTCATATCCAGACCCTCCTCACCCCCCACTCCACCGTCTCCTCCTCTCTGACAGAAGGGCGGAATGATCTATTCTTCCGTAGATTGGAAGTAAATCCTGTGCTGAGCAGAACCCAGATTTAGGCAACAAAAGCAGAAGTGATGAATGTATTTAAATGTAGTTCATCATGATTTTCTTAAAAGCTCGCACAGCAGCCACCTGTTCTTTTACTCTCATCTCTACCTTCACTTCCTCCACCTTGCTTTACCTTAGATGCTCCTTCTGGAATAATAGAGGAAATCTCTGGACGTAGCATTTACATCCACATGTGGGCGTTTATGTGGGTGTCTGCACCCCTCATGTGTCGGTAATCCAGGCATGTGATTATGGGATCTAAGGAGGCGCTTTTTCATTAAATTCCTTTAATAACTGATGACCTAGAAATTCTCATCATCTTTCTAGCAGAAACTTTCTGATAATCTTACATTTCACAAGATGAGAACCTTGTTCTGGGCTGACGTCCTTAAATCTGGTGATGACTGTTAGTCCAGCGCCCATGACGTCCCTTTAATTCCAGATGCTCCCACAATGGCTGATGATAGATAACCTACAATGTATACTCCTTCTGGAATATAAACCTTTTTTATATCTCTGGAATGTGGGCTGTTACGTGGATGTTTCTATCTCAGCCCCAGGTTTGCAATCTGACTCATTATGTATAGGCACAAGAACTGGATTTTTGGAGTTAATGGAAAACTTTGGGGGCAATTTTTTTATTATTGCATTCTACTCATTAAACTTTCAATTGATCTTTATTAAATATTTCAAACAAATCTTGTACAACAGGGGTTAATCGAGAGTGTACTGTATCTGCAGAGTGTCCGCAGAGCTCCCTGACAGTCTGTACCCCTGTTCTTTGAACTCCTGACAGCTCATAAACACTCATTACAGCTCAATTACTGTCACACTGATAAGAATATGGCTTAATTGAGTGTTTTTGAGTTTTAAATCACAGGAAAATGAATCACATGAGCTGTCAGATGAGGGGATTCAATCTAAACACAGAAGCTCCTGCTTTGCAAATGCAAAGATTACACCATTAGGCCAACTGACAAAATTAATTTTAACAAAAAATAGGTAGAATTAAATATAAAAAAAAAAATTGCCCTAGAAGGTGTTTATAGCCAATGAGCCACAATAAAAATCCAACTGATATCCATAAAATTCTGATCATCTGGTTCTCTATCCTATCACAGGACTACATGAGAGTCTTGTATTTCCCAAGACCAGAAACAGAAGACTGATTGGAAAGATCCGCCTTTGACACGTGGTAGTGCCACATGCTGTATTGCAGTTTGGGTTGACCTCCCTCTGCTCTTTATAGTCTTCTCTACAGTTATCCAAATATCCGGCACCCAGAGGATCAAGATTCTGCTCAGAGAGACCAGAAAGAATTGCAGATAGCCTCCAAGATGGCTGACCATAGTGACAACTTCCTCTTCCAGGCGACCACACGAAGTGCAGCTCCTGGACACAAACTGCTGCTCTGAAAAGTGACATCTTCCAGTGACATTCCTGGAAGATGAAATTTCTTAAACAAAGAAGCATTGCAAAGCCTGGTGACCATTACTATACACCAGGGGCAGACACTACTGTACGTAACTGGCGTACAGTAGTTGTACTGGGGCTCGGTAAGTGTGGGGCCCAATGCCACTTTAAAGGGGTTTTCCAAGACTGAAATACTGATGAATTATCCTCAGAATAGGCTGATTTTAATCAGTATAAGTATAAAGCTGTAGCCTGCTCTCATTGCATTCATTGGAAGCCTTTTGGCACCAGGTGAGGTATAGAGTGGGCTCAGCATGCATGTTGGTACCTGCATTCCCTGGATTTAATGGAGGCCATTTTGGCACCGAAAATGATAAAAGGCAGAGTGGACCCATCATGCATGTGGAACCTGCGCTCCCTGAATTTTATGGTGGCCTCGAGGCACATAACAAGTAGGAATTAGTGTTAGGTCCCGTCTTACAGAGATCGCCTTGACGTTTGGCAGACGGGCCCAAATAATTTTGTACAAAATGTATTTGCCAAGGATCTCAAATTTTCAAAATAAGCGTAGCATTAGCACCAGAATATTTACTATTACTATGGTAATTTTGTACTTTATTTGTGTTTGCAGAGTGCTGCTGCATTGTGTTTTTTCCTTCGTGTTTCTAGCCATGGCAGCCTGCACCTACGCATTGGGATGTGCTGACTGACCCCCTTTTTCTTGCAGTTATCCTCAGAATAGGTCATCATTATCAGATCGGTGGGGTCATCATTCATGGAATTTGTGGTGTTTGTGCTGTGGCACTTGGACCATTGCAGCCTCTTTGTAGTGTACCATGTACAGCGCCATACATTGTATAGTGGCTGTGCTTGGTACTGCAGTTTAATTCCATTCAGTTGAGTGGGACTGAGCTGCGCATAGACCAAGCCATGGACTGATGTCACAAGCCATGGATGAGGCTGCAGCACTCACAGCCCCCTTACCCAGCGGATAAAGTGGAGTGCCGGGTCAACCCCTTTAAATTAGCTTGCTGCTGTCTATTACTGTAGATTGTGTATTAGGGATGGCCATGGAATGAGCCATTAGAACATTAGGACGCCCCTTAGCAGTGTGGGATGAGCTAATCAGGCACTTTCCATGTATTGCAGATTCCTCTGCTTCTAATTTTGTCCTTTCGCAATGATTTCCACTATTTACACAAAGGTCAAAGAAACGTAACAAGGATACAAACCAACAAGAGGCAATAAACAGATTTTCGGCATCATTTCCAATCAGCGGCGGCCGCAGTTTTCTGCCCCTCAATGTTAATTAATTCTCGGAATCCCAGGCTATAATGACTGCAGAGGCCGGTGCAGCAGCTCCCAGCATGCCCTTCACCTGCTGTGTAACATCAGGTAACATTTTCCATTACACCGGGGCAGGATTACGTGGTGCTGGGCCAGGACGGGTGACTGCAGACCACAAGGCTCATCATGCATTATTTGCAGAGGCATTATCTCGGCTGTAGCATCCTGTCTGAATGCCGGAGAAGAGGCTCGAGGCGCTCAGAGGTGTCCAGAGTCAGGAAGAAATTAAGCCCAACACTCATTTCGATTCTCTGAAGCAAATAACCAGGTTTGGCTCTGAACCCGCCGTCCTCATTAGTGATCAGCATCAGGCTGTTTCATCATTTTATGTCTTGGAGAAGGAGCAAGACAAAGCTTCATCACTGCGCTAATGGTGCCAGATCTGCGGGGATGGATTTAGACGTAACAGACCTAAGGTGGACCCTGGTTGACGCGCTGGCATAGCCTGATTGTAGACAATATGGGGCAGTAAAGCCTCAGATCCAAACTACGTCCCCGTGAGGGAGTTGGAGATTTTCCTGCATTTTTGGTTCTTGTCATCTTGTTGTTATGATTGAAATTCATGAAACATTGTTTCCAATGTAGTAAAACAATCTGCAAATGTAACACGAAGGAGGAAAATGTCTATACAAGGACCAGTAGTCCAACTAATCACCACTAACCCATAGCGGGGGCACATCCAGCGGGCTGGGGGGGGGCATGACTAATGGGTGCTAGCTGACAACTCGTCACCTTGCTGAAGGTAACTTGATACAGGGCTAAGGTAGCGAGTTGAGTATTTACCCTGGACACAGAACAGCTTATCTATGATGCACACAGATACTTGTATGAATATCTGCTCCATGCCACCACTAGATAGCAATCTGTATACAGCTGTATATGGGACTGGGAACTTATAGAGGCCCTGAAAAAACTCACCTAGATTTATCCCTGTAGCATACCTCCCAACCGTCCCGGATCCAGCGGGACAGTCCCGGATTACAGTGGCTGTCCCGGGATACGGGGAAGGTATGTCCCGGTTTCTGGCAGCTGTCCCTGTGTCCATAGGAGGCAGAGACGGTTGCCTGAATAGTGATGAAGCAGAGAGCCGATATTGGCTCACTGCTTCATCCATTCTCCCTCCCATCCTCCCTGCAGGCTCTCCGTACCTCCAGGCGGCTCTCCACACCTTCGGTCTGGGCGGGGCCGGCCATCAGTCAGCCTTGGCTCTGCCCCCTCCAGACTAAAGAAGAAGATGTCCTGCTGGGGATTCTACTAGGAAGAAGGTAAGTATTATGGTGATTATTTTTTCACCTTTCTGTGAATGGCACAAGGTGGGCATATTACTGGGGGCACAAGGTGGCATATTACTGGGGGCACAAGGTGGGCATATTACTGGGGGACAATATATTACTGGGGGCACAATGTGGACAAGTTACTGGAGGCACAACATTACTGGGAGCACAATGTGGGCATATTACTGGGGGCACAACATAAACTGCAGAGCACAATGGGGGCACATTAGTGGGAGCACAACTTTACAGGGCGGACACAATGTGGGCATATTACAGGGGGGCACAATGTGGGCATATTACTGGGGGCACAATGTGGTAAAATTACTGGGGGCACATAACAGGGCATATTACTGGGGGCACAGCTGGTCATATTACTCGGAGCACATAAATGGGGAATAATTACTATGTGGGGCAGTAAGGGGACTTGGTGGGATTAGGTGTATAGTTATATTTTGGGCGGAGTTAGAGGCGTGGCCTAGAGGCGAAAAAATTTGCAGTGGCGCAGTTTGTCTCTCTTTGTCCATTTCCAAAGTTGGGAGGTATGCTGTAGAGTCAATGCCCAGTCCACCTCTGCCACAGCAATCTGCACATGATGACTTCCTATCACAGGTCCTCTGAATGCTTGTGAGTGCAGGGTCTAGGAAGCACTATGATCAGCTCCTCCTGCTCAATGCTCAACTCTGCTGCAGGTGTCACTGCTTCAACCTCTATCTAGTTCTTTAGGGTGGTGCACCCATTTGCAAGCCTCACTCACTTCCACTTGCTAGCTAACTACCAAGCAGTGTAACTGGCCCTTTCTATACTAGTGCCAGGAGAATTCTCACAGTTCTTCACAAGCTCTAAGAATATGCTACACACAGCATGAGGAAATCCTAGGCGTGGCCCCCACTGGCCCCTGACTCAGCCCAATGTTGTGACCTGCATGTCATTAACCCCTTACCTGCAGGCAAGTGCCAACAATTTACAGTGCAGTTTTTTTTTACAATGCAGTTTCACACATGTAACTTCATGGCATTCACTGACAACCTCTTTAGGGTCTCACAGAACACCTGTGTCGTCCCTGCTCCCAATATACACTTAAAGGGGTTGTCCAAGTTATTTTTTATTGATGACCTATTCTCCGGAGGTATCATGACACATATACTCTGTAGTGAGCTGCTCCCAGCAGCTCTGCCTGTGATTTATCTCTTCTGACTGGGCATGTTGAAATCTAACAGCACAATCCTTCTTATATCGGTTGTGAGTCATCGAAACCCCATTCACACTATATGGTGGGCCAGTCGGCACGTTTGGCAAACGCTAGTCTAATGTATAGAACTTATTTTCAGACTAAATTCACTTTTTATCCCTGCCCTGCTCACCCAACTTGTCTGTCAGTCCTCACTGCAGTTCTGTAATTCTATTCATGGACTTTAGGATAAATAGAGGTATACAATAGATCCCAAGATAATAACATATGGTGCATATGGATTTGCATGTATGACTCCACGTTCATGTTACTCTACAGAGGTGACTTTCTTGCTACATGCAGTAGAGAAAGTCACATTGTATCAACCACATTTACAGACGTATGACTGTGTGCATTCCTGTGGACTTTTGGCCTCTAATGTAATACCATTTTTCTTAAAGTATCTAATAATACAGAAATTGTATTAAAATCTATTACACCTGCGACGTGACTAGAGCCGCGGCCGCCCCGACCTTCACGTCCCTGACTTGCACAATACGCCATTTCCCGCTTTCCCTTGGACTTCATGACTATAACAAGTCACCGAGGATTCGCTGTCTGTTTTCAGGGGTGATCTGTCAGCTTTCCGATGCCGAGCCATTTTATTGTTCTTCTCTCTTCTTAATGTGAAGGTATTTTTAGATATAAAGGAGCCATTAGGGAGGTGACAGGAAGACCTCATCTTATTAGTGTCTATTTCAGAAAACATGGAAGCTAGCTGCGGGGAGGCCGGGTGACACTTGGGCACAGCTGAGGCATTACTGAAATATACTATAATGTGAATAATAGAATACAATGTAACATAAAGGAGACAAAAGCAAACACTGCGTCTGAAAGTGGCGCCTGGTCTTTTGAAGTGAAAAGTGAATATAATATTTTATGGGTCATCATTTTGTGCTTATTAAATACTCTATCTTCATAGTGCTCAGAGCTACAACTGCTGCATAGATAAATGATATCATTCAGCCGCCACTAGGGGGAGCTCACTGCACACTCAGTCATTAGGGATTTCGATGTATAACATATGCAGTCAGCTCCTGGGCTCCCTCTAGTGGTGGATCCATATAGTTTAATTCTATATCAGGGGTCAGAAACCTTTGATACTCCAGCGCCAAGAAACTACAACTCCCAGCATCTACACTTACTCAGCTGTTTTTGTAAGTCCCTTAGAAGTGAAAGAAGGATTCTGGGAGCTGTAGTTTCATAACAGCTGGTGTCCTGGAGGTTGCTGATCTCTGTTCTACATCTATGCTGGGGGTTTGTAGCTCTGTATCAGGAAGGAAAAGCTCCACCTTCTACAGAATTATTATTATTATTATTATTATTTAGAAAATAGTCATAATTAGCATAAAACTTTGAACCTAATTAGATCAAAAATGGTGACCTGTAACTTCCTATAATGCTCTTGAGTATAAATCCTCATTCTCAGCATCTCTACCTGAGATTCCTTATATCAAACATCTCTTTGAACTCCAGGCTGATTAATTTTAACTGCACTGATACATTGTAGCAAACTATCAGGATAATTAAGAAATGTGTTCTGTTGAACTGAGTACCGAGACTCGCCTACACTAACACACTGGTAACAAACCCTCAGCTGCAAAAATCCTCTGATTGTAAAATAAACGATGTTCTATTCAATCACAGCAAGCAGAATTCTTGAAAATGTTAGAAAATCAAACAAAAAATATATTGATGTCAAATGCAAAACATAAAATAGAGCTGTGGTATTGCTGGATACAAGTGATGGGTGCTTATATATTCACTGACACGTTACCCTGTCTTATGGTGAATGATAGTGGTTGTAGTCCCTGCCAGTGAGAGCCATGAGCTGCCTAGGCTGACTTGCTATATAAAGCATGGCGGACTAGAAGAAAGCACAGAAAATTCATGCGGAGAATGATGAATTGTTCTCATTTCAGTGACTGATTATTTAATTAATGAATGAAACAGCAGAACCGACACTAGAACAGACAGGCTGCATACTAAATACCGCTACTTTGTATCCTGCCGATCCTCGCCTCCCACGGCCCTGAGACATTGTGAATTCTGAGCCGCACGTCTTGTCTCAGATGTAACAAACTGATATTACAAGAAGCTAAAGACGGAGGCCCCATGCAGCAATCGTCTGGAATACGAGCCGCACAGAGTGGCCGCCACGTCTGGCAAAGCTCAGCGCCGCCGACCGCAACAACTTAACGTATCCGCCATCAAAATACGCCAGTCAAGTGGCAAATGTGACAAAGCAACCTGACGTATCATCTGTTCTAAGGCAGGGCTGTGCGAAACTACAACTCCCAGCATACCCTAACAACCTACCACTATCAGGCTATTGCTGGGAGTTGTAGTTTATCAACAAGGCAATTAGTCTCTACTCCAATACATTGTATCAAAGCCAAAGTGTATGTCCATTCATTAAAAGCACATTGACCCCCTAATGATGTGGCGTGTACCCCCTAAAGTATACAGGGTGAAGGAAGCCTAGGCTCTACCATCTAAGTAGCTGTAACCACTGATCCCTCTACCACGGGAGTCCATGAAAAGTGCATATAGAGCCGTGTGTTGTGTGGAAGATGTAGTGTGACTTCTGAACACTTGGTGTAGACATTATGCCCTCCCCACAGTAGAGCATGCCCACTACAAACTCTTCACCAGCAGAGGGCAGCAGTGGCACACCACTCCCTGAAGCAGATTGTTGATGCAGCTTTAGAGGTGACTGGAGGATGATCTATGGTGACGACAACGCGTTTACTATATTCACAGATCTATAGAACTGTGCTTTATGTTATCTGGAGGGGGCGATGAATGGCAGCCTCTGGGATATGGAAGATTCTGTGCAAATATTAAGATATCACTTCAAAAAACCTTCTAAAAATAAAGTCCTCACAAGCGCGCGGCGTAATCCCATAAAGCGGCCTCCATTGTTCCGCCACGCTTCGCCTTTACTCTCTCCACCGTTTGCTAAATTGAAATCCAGTCTGCACGTCGCCATGTCTGAGCTGATAATGCCATTACCTGCCCCCGCGGCTAATCTGGCTGTAGGCGGCGGAGGATTCATGAAAGGGGGGGAATGTGCGCTACCAGCAGGTGCTGGGGGTCTGCGGCAGCTGGAGATAATTGGAGAGGTGAGGGGAGCCTAAAGAGCAGAAAATGGGAATAAGAAATCCTGATCAGATATGGAACGTTCTGCAGAGAGCTCCGGGGCCACTGCCTTGTTATGGGGGCCACTGCCTTGTTATGGGGGCACAGTGACTGTCTCAGGGATACTATGGCTGCTCCATTATGGGGGGGGCAGTGAATTGCTTTGTTTTTGGGACACTGGCTCCCTCTCTTTCTCTGTTACAGGGATGTTATAGGGGTGCAGTGTCATGCTTTGTTATGGGGGCACAGTGACTGTCTCTGTTATATAGATACTAGGGGTGGCTCCATTATGGGGGGGGCACTGTGCATTGCTTTGTTATGGGGGCACAGTGACTGTCTTATATAGATACTGTGTTATATAGATACTAGGGGTGGCTCCATTATGGGGGGGGCACTGTGCATTGCTTTGTTATGGGGGCACTATAGTTGACTCTTCTACAGGGGTACTATGGGTGGCTCCATGGAGGGGGCACAGTGGATTGCTTTGTTTTTGGGACACTGGCTTCCTCTCTTTCTTAGTTACAGGGATGTTATGGGGGCACTGTCTCTGTTACATAGATACTATGGGTGGCTCCATTATGGGGGGCACAGTGGATTGCCTTGTTATCTGGGCACTGTAACTGTCTCAGCTACGAGGATATTATGGCTACACCAGTATAGGGCACTGTGCATTTGTTATAAGGGCACTGTAGATTTCTCTGTTACGAGGACACTGTGAATGGCTCCATTATGGGGGACGGGCACTGCACATTGCTTTGTTATGGGGGCACTGTTTCTCCATAATGAGAGCATTGTAGCTGTCTTTTTTTTACAGAAATACTATGGGTGGCTCCATTATGGGGGACACATTGGATTGCTTTGTCATTGGGGCACAGTGACTGTCTCTGCTACAAGGATACTATGCTTAGCTGCATTATGGGGGCACTGTGCTGCCTCTCTTGCAGGAATCCTATGTGTGGCTCCATAATGGGGAGCAGTGTGGATTGCTTGTAATGGGGGGGCACTGTATCTTTATCTCTTACACTAATACTATGGGTGGCTCCATTATGGGGGCTCTATGGCTGTTTCTGTTATGGATACTATGGCTGGTTTCTCAACGCCTCCTCGATGGCAGATGTTCAGACAGACGTTGATCAGGCATTTGGATTTCAACAGGTCTGATCCTTTTGTTTTTGGGGAGAGGATTCTGGCAGCAGCTTTCTCCCCTCTTCCTCCTACTGAGAGCACGTGCATGCTCAGCCCAAATTGCGTATGCATGTTTATGTGGGTGGGTAGTGATAGCTGTCAGCGAATGGGCATCATCTGACAGCTATGTTCTGTGTATGGCCGCCTAACAGTCCACAGATCCCTTCCTTATGTCACAGCACAGCAGGACCATCCTCTAGACCACCGTAAACCTCGCGCCTCTTAAAGGGTCTTCTAGTTTTATGTAAATGAGCCTCCATTATTGTATAATGCTATGTTTTCCAGCTAAACCCCTCCTAACCCCCGAGTGACTGGTGACTAATGACATGGAGCATGCCCTGACCCATCCCGGTGCAGCATCTGGGGCCGTGTGCATGAGATAAATCATGCCACCATTAAATCCTGCATGACGTGAGCGGCCACAGATGTGCAGAGAGGTTCTCCGGAGGTGGAACGGTGAGGCATGAATACTGTCGTTGTAAGCGGGGCGGCTGGATGATACGGTGACAGCTGTGTGACCTCTGCTGGGATTTGTCGTTTGAAGGAAGCGTCTCAGTCGCGTGTCACACGTTCCCTGGATTTGTTTCCACATTTAAGCGCCGGCATGATGTTCTCACTGCGTTGCGTGTGTCTGCAGCCAGAGGCAGTCAAGACGGTTACAGAAACCATAAAACTCTGCTTTTATCTTTCTCCAGTATTTCTACGACTACGGATTCTGGATATCTGCTGCTCCTTCTATTTTTTAGTACCGTAAACCTGATTCTGAACCTTCTGTTCTCTACTCCCAGACGTCTATGGCTGTCGAAAGCCGCCGGTAATAGTGAGGAATTTGACAACCTCTGGGAGCCAGAAGACCACAGCCTGACGGGGACACTATGCAGCGCCATGTGCTTTCTGTGTACGAGGAAGGGGGCCACAGGTCTTTCCATCCCAGCCAGAACAACCCTGACGGGGACACTATGCAGCGCCATGTGCTTTCTGTGTACGAGGAAGGGGGCCATAGGTCTTCCCATCCCAGCCAGAAGAAGCCTGACGGGGACACTATGCAGCGCCATGTGCATGCTGCGTACGAGGAAGGGGCCCATAGGTCTTTCCATCCCAGCCAGAACAAGCCTGACGGGGACACTATGCAGCGCCATGTGCATGCTGCGTACGAGGAAGGGGGCCACAGGTCTTTCCATCCCGGCCAGAAGAAGCCTGACAGGGACACAATGCAGCGCCATGTGCATGCTGTGTATGAGGAAGGAGGCCATAGGTCTTCCCATCCCAGCCAGGAGAAGCCTGACAGGGACACTATGCAGCGCCTTGTGCATGCTGTGTATGAGGAAGGAGGCCATAGGTCTTCCCATCCCAGCCAGGAGAAGCCTGACAAGGACACTATGCCAGCGCCATGTGCATGCTGCATATGAGGAAGGAGGCCATAGGTCTTCCCATCCCAGCCAGGAGAAGCCTGACAAGGACACTATGCAGCGCCTTGTGCATGCTGCATATGAGGAAGGAGGCCATAGGTCTTCCCATCCCAGCCAGGAGAAGCCTGACAAGGACACTATGCAGTGCCATGTGCATGCTGCGTACAAGGAAAGAGGCCACAGGTCTCCCTATCTTGGTGCTCTACAGTCACAGCTATAATCCTCTTGACAGAAACCAGAAACATTTTAGTTAATGCATTAAATTATGGTGTAATAATTTTTACTTGGTGTAATATTGATTTTTTCACTTTATGCTTTTTATTTTTCACTTTTCATTTTCTCACTAATCATGATTTATTAGTATTTGTAGAAAATTATGTGTAATATTTTTCACTTTATTGTATATTGTATTTATTAGTACTTTATTTCACAATGTATTATAATGTTTATTTTGTGAAATATTTTGGTTATTGATGTACACATTGGTCAATGGTGGATGCACTGGTGCACTTTAGTACTGCCGTTTTTAATATTTAGTTTTATTTATTATTTTTTATTTTCTAGTATGAATTGATTTATTTACTTTGTAAGAATACTTCCGGTCTATGTGCGCTGTTTGCGATCATGTGATTTTTTAATCACGTGATCGCGATCATTTGTGCAGGCAGGGATGGCGTCTAGGTATCCGGGTTACGCGCGGTCACGTGACTGGCCATCACGTGGCTGTTGCGTACCCGGAAGCCTTTTGTATATTACAATTATTCCGGAGACACGCAGTCATGTCACTGGCCACCACGTGACCGCGGCGTTCTTCCGGTATGGACGCTGATCCCTGTTTTTAGCGCAAATATACAGGTACTTTAAATTATAAAATTATGTTCGGACTCCATGGATTGGATGATCTGTGCTATATATACTCACCACTAATAAGGAGAGCCATACCCCCAGAGGAAGGCGTGGGGCCGAAACGTGCGTTGGGGTGTGTGGCTCTCCTGGACTGGTTCTTCCCCCTGTGGGTAAGCGTTATGTTTTAATGCACATTGGATTATGTTGTTTATCATTTAGATGGTATTTATTCTAGATGCACTGGACTTAATAGAGGAGTAATTGACATTGTATGTGCTCCCTTTTTTATACTAATAGTGCACCATATGGTTTACATATATTTGAGATTACAAAATTTGACGCCTTTATTGCCCAATATGTTTATATGGGTGGATGTATTTGGTCTAGGAGAGTCACACTTTTGTTGGTGAAACTCTTCATCCTTACCTCTTTTTTAATGGAAATTTTATGATATATTTTTTCAATAAAGATTATATTTATGAGCCAAGTATGACTTGTTGTTGCTTTTTGTAGGTTGTTAGAAACCAGAAACATGTCTGAGGCACGGAGTGGCAGTCTACTATACAGCTAATGGTGTAAGGCCTCATGCACACTGCCGCATGCATCTTAAGAGGCAGATTGGGAACTTAAAGTGGCCCTGGAAAAAATAAAAATAAAAGTGGCCCCAAGTTGTAGGTGGGTCCAAGTTGACAGAAGATGAGACAAAACAAGTAGGCAGGGACAACAGAGGTAGGTGGGGCCTGCAATATCTTAGTGCAGCACAGAATACTGCCCCTGCAGAACCAAATACCACAGGGAAACACAAAATACCACCGCCTCAACCACAATTGAGTTCAGGAGGACACTTGTGGCCACTGAGTATCAGATCATTATGTATCTCAAGAGGGCTTGAGTGCCCTCCTAGGCATCGGCCACCAGGAAATTTCCCATTAGGTTCTATGACCAATCCACCCCTGGGACATGTTCTAGAATAGTGATGGCTGACTTCCGGCAATCCAGCTGTGCTAAAACTACAACTCCCAAGATGCACACCTGCTTGGCTGTTCTCAGAACAACACAGAAATGAATGGAGCATGCTGGGAGTTGTAGTTTCACTACAGCTGTAGTACCGGAGATTATCAATCACTGTTCTAGAATTTGCAGAACATCAATGACATCCGTGTGCTGTCCGCAGTTTTTACGGACCCGTAGGAATGAATGGGTCAGGTACAATCCGCAAAATAAGGCGGATCGGTCTCAAGACCGCGCAGCTTGTAGTGGCAGAGTGCAGCATAGCTAATAGAGTGGCAGGAACCAGAACCACGTCTGTGAACGACGGAGTGGTGGTCTACCGTATAAGCGCGGAGTGGTGGTCTACAGTATAAGCGCAGAGTGGTGGTCTACCATATAAGCACAGAGTGGTGGTCTACAGAATAAGCGCAGAGTGGTGGTCTACCATATAAGCGCGGAGTGGTGGTCTACTGTATAAGCGCGGAGTGGTGGTCTACTGTATAAGCGCGGAGTGGTGGTCTACTGTATAAGCGCGGAGTGGTGGTCTACCATACAGCTAATGGCAAGAGAGGAGCCAAAACCCTGAAGAATTGGGGTTTACCATGTGCATTTATTACTGAGTGAAGATCTTCCATGGAATGCAGGAGGAGGGCGGTTGCATTGGACGCTCTATCTCTGTCGCTTGGAATTCATTTTAGGAAGCTTTGGTCGGGTTGATCAATGGTTGGTACCAGAAGCCCGCTTTGATCATACTATGGGGCTGTAATGGGGCCTAATGGTGCAAGCAATTACAATTCTGCTTCTTCCACCACGGACACAGTGATAATAATTAGAAGGATTCTCGCCCTGTCCAATCTATAGATGAATGAAATCAGCCATCTCCCCGACTCCATACATAATGGAGAAGCTCTGAAGTCTTCCTTGTAAATTGCCTTCTGCACAATCCGGGCGCCGAAGTGACAAACCTCCCGGATTTTTTATTCATTGGATTCAATCAAGAATTTGACTCTGAATTCGGGAGGGCTTGGCCTGCTGCCTGGTGCAATTATACAGGATTTAAAGGAAATATTGTCACATCCCTCTCCTCCTCAGCTGGAGTCATCTGGTCTGCAATTTGCTTAACAGAGTGAACTGTTTAAAGAAATCTCATTACGGGCTGGACCCTGTGCACACACTAAACCGCTCTGCTGCGCCGTTCCAAGCGCATCTGCTGTGGGCAGCAAGCATTGATCATAAACCACATAACACAGTTTTCTCTGGACTTCACAAGCTTCACGTCTCGCTCCTTTCATGTCGTTAAATAATTGGCTTCTTTTATCCTTTTTTTTTACTGTTCCGACATATTGCTGTAACACAGATCCGCGGCAGCCAAATAGACACGAGCCGCCCGCAGATGCGGCAGACATCAAAATATCCTTTAAACACATTGGGATTCTGTTACTTTATGTATCATTAGTAATGTTCTAGCAACAATCAAACTATTGATGTTACACTGTTACAAATAGACTGCATCAAATACTGAGGATCTGCAGCTGCATCCCCCTCCTCTCCCTTCTGTTCGTATCAGATAACAATAGAATATTGAGGTAGGATCAGGGGTGCACCTTCTGCTGCCTAATAAGACAAAAACTGAAAAGGCACCCAACCCCCCCAATGCCAATTTTTTAACCTAACCCCTTCCCTCCAGCCCTACTGTTAAAGACATACTTGGAAAACAATACATAGAGCTCTACAAAACATACAGGATAATAGAGTGCCACCTACTGTGCTTCCCAATACTATACCGCAGAAATAGATAATCCCCCTTCCACTGCCCCCCTCTTGCCCCTACCTGGTGCTGCCTGAGGCAATCGCCTCACTTCGCCTCATTGGTGGTGCACCCCTAGGATTTTTTAATCTAACCAGATGAGATTGCACCAGGAGCTTAGGAAGTTTAGATGCTTCAGAGAAGTGTTGGACAGGGGAGAACGTTATCAGGGAACATTGGAAAAATCTAAGCTTCATGAAGATGGTGGTGATCAGGGGAGGCTTAAAGTGGACTTGTCCCCTCTCCTGACATGTCTGTTTTACTAACTGTTTGCATTCCCCATGTAATAGCAATTCCAGACCATCTATTCTTATGACTATATGTTATGACATTCCCCTATTATTCCTGATGGAAATGTATTAATAAAAGTCTATCTGGGTCTTTATCCAATGAGTGCTGCCAGTGTCAGACTGTGAAGGGGAAAAAATACAATGCAGCAGCGCTCTGCAAACCAAATAAAGTACAAAACTGCCATAGTAATAGACATATTCTGGTGCTAATGCTACACTTATTTAGTAAATTTGAGATTCTTGGCACATAACAGGTAGTATTTAGTGTTAGGTTCCCGTCTTACAGAGATCGCCTTGACGTTTGGCAGACGGGCCCAAATAATTTTGTACAAAATGTATTTTCCAAGAATCTCAAATTTACTAAATAAGTGCAGCATTAGCTCCAGAATATTTTCTATAACTATGGCATTACTGTACTTTACTTGTGTTTGCAGAGTGCTGCTGCATTGTATGTATTTTTTCCTTTGTGTATCTAGCCATGGTAACGTGCACTTGCACACTGGGATGTGCTGACTGACCCCCTTTTGATTTGCTGACTGTGCAGGGGCACACCCCAACTGGTAACATCCACCTGGACCTTCATTGCAATTGCCTGCAATTCTTTTGCAGACTTCTAGTATAGATAACAGAGGAATGGCACAAACCTAGAGTCTCAGACATAGATGCTACAGAGTTGCTACTACATGGAAGAATGCAATAGTCACTAAAACAGACAGAAGAGGGGAGAGGTCCACTTTAAAGGCTATGAACACCCACGGAAGCTTCTATGTAAATACATGACGGCTCAGTTTCCAGCCCCTCTCTCTCCTCTCCTGAACAATCTTCTAAGCACAGTAATAATAACCACATAAACGAAGACTTTAAGGTTCCCGTTGTCTTGTTATCTTATCATAAATGGACCCTAATGCTTTGTTCTAAGATCCACACGTGAAGACAACCCATAGCAGCGAGCAGACCCTCCCTGTAGGTCCAGTAGATATCACGTCGTATGCGGCTCCTGGGCCGATACTTCCTCATCTTTAGCTTTTCTCCTTATAATTTAATGGTGAAGTTTCTTTGTTTCATTTTGCCATTTCGTCTGCCATCCACTAAAGATCAATGAGATCAGAAACATGCAGCACTTATGTACTCAGGGAAGCGCGGCAATCAATATTTCTCACACTTTTGATGAAAATCATTTTGGACTCATCATTGATTATGTAATTAAGGGACAAATGCGTCTAAAATGTTCCTTTTACCAAACAAGAGACGGAGCGTGAGGAGACAGCAGCCCGCCACGGCCAGGTGGAGTAAGACACTGACAGAGCTGATGAGATCCCCCCCTATGGTGGAGACAATAAGATCAGACCACACGGCACTGGGGGGCGCCGCTGAGCAAGGACTGAGGGTTCAGCAGGAAACCTATGAGTCAAATCATTTCTCCTGTGATGGAAGTGGTGGTAGATCTGTCCTGTTGTCCTGGTGGTCCCGGTCCTATCCATGTCCCTCTGGTCCCCAGATAAAGCCACCAGTCTATGGGCTCCCTGGAGGTCTGGGTCACTTGATACTTGGAAAGATGGTGATGAGAAGTAATGCTTAAGAAAGTGCTGAATTTTGGGGGCTGTGGGAATTTTTAAAGGGCTTCGGGGTCCGCAGGGGCGGGTCTGGATTCTCCAAGGAGCCCATACTTCCTATTCACAACATTGGTCAAAATGTATCACTGCAGCGTGATGGACGCAATGGGAAGTAATATTATATAGAGATAAGAAAATACTTAGTAGAAAAGGTATAGGGTCCATCTTACCATCTATACTGCCTGATAGTGCCCTAATAATGTCACTACTAACAGTCCTCATCCCATTATACCAGCCACATAGCGGTACCCACCAGTAGTGCCCAGTAATATTGCCAGCTGAGCCAGTACAAGTCAATGCAGCTCCAAAAAACAGAAAACTGTTCAAAAAGATACATTTAAAAAGTTCTTATTACAGGGATCCATCCCCTGCAGACAGTGTACATTAACCCCTTCCTCTGCATAGAATTGTATCACTGAAGTGGTTACATGCCACAGAAACATCCAAAGGGGTCACTGGGCTCTAATTGGCCTCTTTAGTCTTGTGATTGGGCAGGTGGGGTTCAGATTCCTATCTATCTAATATCTAGGAAAATAAAGTCCAGAGCTTGTGATCCGCACAGCCAAAAAACTTGCAGCCTGCGGCTATTAAAGCAATCCAACATCCAAAAAGGTAAGAAAGAATTCCACGTCGCTCCCAAAAGTAGATCAAATAGATCATCTAACTATCTCATATCTATCTATCTATCTATTATCTATCTATCTATCTATCTATCTATCTATCTATCTATCTATCTATCATCTAACTATCTCATATCTATCTATCTATCTAACTATCTCATATCTATCTAGCTATCTATCTATCTATCTATATCTATCTATCTATCTATCTATCTATCTATCCATCTATTATCTATCTGTCTATCTATTATCTATCTATATATCTATCCATCTATTATCTATCTATCTATCTATCTATCTATCTATCTATCTATCTATCCATCTATCTATCATCTATCTATCTAACTATCTCATATCTATCTATCTATCTATCTATCTATCTATCTATCTATCTATCTATCTCATATCTAGCTATCTATCTATCTATTATCTATCTATCCATCTATTATCTATCTATCTATCTGTCTATCTATCTATTATCTATCTATATATCTATCCATCTATTATCTATCTATCTATCTATCTATCTATCTATCTATCTATCTATTTCCTATCTATCAGAACATCAGAATTCACCAAGATCCAAAGTCACTTCACTCCAAACTTCATTTTAATGCTGTATGGAGATCCCTCTCTGTACGGAATTAAAATGTACATGCTCCGGTACTGATTGGTACCTCGGTACCAAAACTGACTTCGGGACCAAATTTTAAATGGTTTTTAAGTTGAAAAATCAAATCCCGATGTTATTCTGTTATTCTCCCACGAGACTTTGGTGATGACTAATTTCCCTTGTCGGAGCCGATACATTTTAATGCTGAACAGAGACGAATCTTCTTACAGCATTAAAACTAATGTTTGAGCAAATCAGCTATTAATCTAGCTCCTCTCACCCCTAGTAGGTAGTCCGGGGGGGGGGGTCTATTGATTCACATCACTACCACTACCTATCTGGGCTACTAGGAAATGGAAGTACCGGGCATTGGACCATGGCCATTTGGGTATCTGGGTCAAAAATGTTTAGGAGTAGACACCAGGAAAAGGAAAAAAGTAAGGTGTCTCCAGACTCTCCTGCTTTGGTTAGTCTTTCTTTATTAAATGGGCCCCCAGTGAGATGAAAGATATTGCTTCTGGGGCCCCAGCTGTAATCAGTGCTCTGTTTCCCTGCAGCGCCATCACAGGCGAAATGAAGCATTACACATTTCTTGAAGCAATTGGGCTCCTACTCTACTCTCTGTCTAATAGTCAAGAGTCCTATCCAACCCCACACCTCCACCTTTTAGGACCCCCCTCCCCCAACCTCTATTAACTCAGAATCTTCTAACATTATATTTGAAAATAGGTTTTCTAATTCCCTTTAAACCCCTTTGTCTTAACCATTAGACCCTGTCAGTCATAGCACCATCTACAACTGTGCCCGATCTGCAGACCACATGACTGACCCTCACCCCTTTCATGGAAGAAGAGGAGATATCTTTCAGCAGACCCCCCTCCATTACTCCAGTCTATTGCATTAGGTTTTATGTAGGAAATAAATAATTTGTATCCAGCATTTTACAAGCCGTCTGTAAGAAAGTAAGAGCTCAGCGATGAGATTAAACCGCAACATTGTAGCATATTGTAGGAAGAGCGTGAAGCAGAGGTCAGTGTGACCCAATGTGCGCGGCTACGGCTGCGAATATTATGATCCACAAAGAGCCGCTGCATCTACCATATGTTCTCCGCGCTCATTGTGAGCGGCTATAATTGTTTTAGGGTCACATTTGATAACCGATATCAAATCCCATCTGCCGTGGGTGCTTGATTAAAGTCTGAAGCAAGAAGGTTACAAAAGACTTGATGAGCTTTTTGCTAATTCCATGTAGAGATGAGCGAATCATTCAAAATTCGCTTCACCGAATATTTGTTGAAAATTTCGTAAGAATCTATTTGGCAAATCTGCGTGCAAATCATACGTTATTATGTTGCGTTTTGCGAATATTCGCGTATTAATAACGAACGTTTAGTTTTAAAAGGTATGCAACTTCTGTGAACACGTACGCATGAGCGTACAAATTGCGTGAAACCTCAGCGTACTATTTTCTACCGATTGCGTAATACGCAGGCACGCACGACGCTAGGCAAGCAGTAAAAGTTTGCTAATTACTTGAATTCGTATGCAACAGTGTATAGAGTAACTTATACGTAGCATTAGCGTACAATTTATCGGACAAGTACGTAGAGAATGCGTAGAAAGCCTTAGGAACATATTTTCGAATCTAACTGAGCGAATCTCCAAAAATTTGCATTCGCTTCATAGCAGAAAATCTCTAAGATTTCATACGAATTTATGAAGCGGCGAATAGATTCACTCATCTCTAATTCCATGTAAAAAATAAAATCTCTGATGGTTTATTACCATGCGTTTTTCTTCAATAGATACTAGATAGATAGATAGATAGATAGATAGATAGATAGATAGATAGATAGATAGATAGATAATAGATAGATAATAGATAGATAGATAGATAGATAGATAGATAGATAGATAGATAGATAGGAGATAGATAGATAGATAGATAGATAGATAGATAGATAGATAGATAGATAGATAGGAGATAGATAGATAGATAATAGATAGATAGATAATAGATAGATAATAGATAGATAGATAGATAGATAATAGATAGATAGATAGATAGATAGATAGATAGATAGATAATAGATCTCCAAAAAGCAGTGATTTGTATCATTAGGCAGAGAGAAATATTCGCTCACAGCGAACATTCACACCGGCGCACACAAAAGATCCCATTGAGTCGCTATTGGCAAATAGCCATATGTGCACAAGGCACCTAGCGAATATTTCTCTCTGCCTAATGATACAAATCACTGCTTTTTGGAGATCCTGTGATGCTTTTGATTTTCCGATCATGTGATCGGACATCTCATATCACGTGTGCGCTCCACCATGCGGTCCAAAGTGGACGCATGGTCAGTGAGATGTACACCACGCCGGCATGGCGGATACATAGCGGCATATAGGTCCACGCTGGTGAGTGCTTCCCCTCCCCCTACTCCTGTTTGTTTTTAATTCTTTTTCTATATAGATGAAATCCACGTGTGCACTTCATGTGTTTTTAATGGGACAATTATGTCCTATCACGCTTTGTATGTATTTTGTGAGTTTTTTTCACAATGTTTTTTTATTTTTTGTTTTGCATGTTATTTTATCTATATGCACTGAGTATACTTTGTTGTGATTATATAAATTATATGATGTATACTGTGATAAAATGTTTTAATTGGATAATTGATGACAAAACTATGTGATGTATAAATATTCACTGAGCACCATTGTAAACTGATACTGCTTGAGAAAAGTCCCATTGAGTGGACTGAAACGTCGCAATCAGGTGAATAAACACCTTTTGATTCACTACACTGGAGTGCCATGGAGTTATTTCTATATTGTTTGGATTCTGGATCGTGTCCACAGCTACTGGCACCCAATCTATACGTCTATAATAGACTGTGCGGACCACATCTTGGAACTGTTTGTAGATAGATAGATAGATAGATAGATAGATAGATAGATAGATATGAGATAGATAGATAGATAGATAGATAGATAGATAGATATGAGATAGATAGATAGATAGATAGAGATAGATAGATAGATAGATAGATAGATAGATAGATAAGATAGATAGATAGATAGATAGATAGATAGATAAGAGATAGATAGATAGATAATAGATGGATAGATAGATAGATAGATAGATAGAGTGGATAGATAGATAATAGATAGATAGATATGAGATAGATAGATAGATAATAGATGGATAGATAGATAGATATGAGATAGATAGATAGATAGATAGATAGATAGATAGATAGATAGATAGATAGATAGATAGATAGAGTGGATATACATAGATGGATTATACAGTTGTATACTATAAATGAAGTTTCCTCTTTGGATTCCTGCAGCAGAGCACATATGGTTTAGCCCTGCTCGTTGCGATGTCATGCTGTGTCATCTCTGGTCTTACATAACACTGCAGGTAAAGTGACATCCTTACCCAGAAATCATCACAATGCAACTGTGCACTATGCAGCATGGCAATGTCACCTCTGCTACATCTGTAGATATCATGCATGAAAATGGCTGCATGGAGCAACTGAAACGTTGCTGACATTGGGTGAATAAAACTCCACTTTTTTGGAGTGCTGCCTTCCCTGTGTTCTTCTGTGGATATCACAGGATATCACATCCCACTTCTGAAATGCCTTGTTCTACTAACAAGTTCCTGAATTTTGGGATCGGCATGTCTGCAGAAAAGTGATGCAAACGCTATTTGTCACGAAGTGTCCCTATTACCAGAAATTCACACAGCGCAGGCGGAGCCGAGGAGCTGCTTATTCCAAATTTATTTGGTGCCTAAAGGGTTTCTATTGAATGCAAATCCCGTTTATTCCCATCTTAAAGCTTTGTGGCTGACATGATGCTCGGCTCATTCCCCAATAGGAAATATTCAAATCTATTTATTATCATTTCTCATTAATGAAATTTGGTGCAGCTTCTCTGTAATGTAACTCTGTGTGAGGCTCATCTCCAAATCTTTGCTTTATGACACAGATCCTGACACTAGTAGTCCAACACCTGTAGGCTCCAGATAATCTGTATCTGACATGTCTGCGTGTAGAACTGTAAGTTCAGAGGTCAGTGGGTGTTCTCTGTATGTATAGCCGCAGATTCAGAGCTCAGTGGGTGTTCTCTGCTTGTGGGGCTGCAGGTTCAGAGCTCAGTGGGTGTTCTCTGCTTGTGGGGCTGCAGGTTCAGAGCTCAGTGGGTGTTCTCTGTATGTATAGCCGCAGATTCAGAGCTCAGTGGGTGTTCTCTGCTTGTGGGGCTGCAGGTTCAGAGCTCAGTGGGTGTTCTCTGTATGTATAGCCGCAGATTCAGAGCTCAGTGGGTGTTCTCTGCTTGTGGGGCTGCAGGTTCAGAGCTCAGTGGGTGTTCTCTGTATGTATAGCTGCAGATTCAGAGCTCAGTGGGTGTTCTCTGTATGTATAGCCGCAGATTCAGAGCTCAGTGGGTGTTCTCTGCTTGTGGGGCTGCAGGTTCCAGAGCTCAGTGGGTGTTCTCTGTATGTATAGCCGCAGATTCAGAGCTCAGTGGGTGTTCTCTGCTTGTGGGGCTGCAGGTTCAGAGCTCAGTGGGTGTTCTCTGTATGTATTAGCCGCAGATTCAGAGCTCAGTGGGTGTTCTCTGCTTGTGGAGCTGCAGGTTAAGAGCTCAGTGGGTGTTGTCTGCTTGTGGATCTGCAGGTTCAGAGCTCAGTGAGTGTTCTCTGCTTGTGGAGCTGCAGGTTAAGAGCTCAGTGGGCGTTGTCTGCTTGTGGAGCTGCAGGTTAAGAGCTCATTGGGTGTTTCCTGCTTGTGGAACTGCAGGTTCAGAGCTCAGTGAGTGTTCTCTGCTTGTGGAACTGCAGGTTCAGAGCTCAGTGGGTGTTCTCTGCTTGTGGAGCTGAAGGTTAAGAGTTCAGTGGGCGTTGTCTGCTTGTGGAGCTGCAGGTTCAGAGCTCAGTGGGTGCTCTCTGCTTGTGGAGCTGCAGGTTAAGAGCTCATTGGGTGTTTCCTGCTTGTGAAACTGCAGGTTCAGAGCTCAGTGGGCGTTGTCTGCTTGTGGAGCTGCAGGTTCAGAGCTCAGTGGGTGTTCTCTGCTTGTGCAGCAGCAGGTTCAGAGCTCAGTGGGCGTTCCCTGCTTTTAAATCTACAGGTTCAGAGCTCAGTGGGCGTTCCCTGCTTGTAAAGCTACAGGTTCAGAGCTCAGTGGGTGTTCTCTGTATGTATAGCCGCAGATTCAGAGCTCAGTGGGTGTTCTCTGCTTGTGGAGCTGCAGGTTCAGAGCTCAGTGGTTGTTCTCTGCTTGTGGAGCTGCAGATACAGAGGTCAATTAGTGTTTTCTGCTTGTGGAGCAGCAGGTTCCGAGCTCAGTGGGTGTTCCCTGTGACACTGTGATTTCCCTTCTTCTATGACTTAGCCTGTGTATCTACCCTTCCATACCACAAACCAATGACCAAACTCTATATCTATCTATCTATCTATCTATCTATCTACTAAACAGAAAATGGCAGCAGCACTAGATAAGCCATGACACATAAAATGAACATGAAATGAACATATGAAGAAGTAAAAAAGCATAACTGCTATGTAGTATAAAGTGGAAGCTCTTAGCGCATATAAATGATCATAAATATGTCGGGCTCATCCACCAACAATCAAGGTGGCTTCCAATCGGATGAGTCCTACACTAACACTGACCTGCATCCTACACAAACCGGCAGGCCCATATCAGGAGAACACCATACCTGGTCAGAAGCTGCACCAGTGTGAACAGGAGTGCTAAATTCCCAGAGGAGGCCAATCCTCCTCTATATATACATAATTGCAAAAAACGGACAGTGGTGCTGCCATTTTCTGTTTAGTATTTAATTAGCCAGCAGGTAGCTTGCACCTGACTCTCACCTATAGGAGGTGCTGTCCGCTTTTTGCAATTATATCTATCTATCTATCTATCTATCTATCTATCTATCTATCTATCTCTTTCTTTATATTATAATAATATAATAGATCGACAGATATGAGATAGATACTAGATAATATTCCGCCATCTGTCATCTTCTAGCCTGTGCTGCGCTCCTCTTCAATTCTTTGTTCTCTGATCCCCTAAATGCATCCATTTGACCATGAAATCTATAATAGCATCCTCCCTGTGAATTAAGTCTTCAGCAATGCACTGAGCTGTATATTCCACTGTGATAATCTGTATCTAGATCTTCGCAGTAGATTGGATGGGTGTCCTTGAAGGCGAGATACAGTAGTTGTTCATCATACGTGTTCCCATAGTTATTTACAGAAATATTTAGGGGAGGGGGGGAGCGATGAGGGAAGAATCTGCTCCATTACAACATAAAATCAAAGTGAAACGTGCTAATTTACTTCTCCTACCGCTTCCCTCAGACTTAAAACTGCCTGATGGCGGACGCCTGGCGAGACGATTTGAAAGTGAGCAAATATAAGTTCCCATGGCTAAAATTGCAGAGCAATAGTAAAGCGTATTTCCACAAACAATGGTGGAACAGAGAGAGAAGTTCTGCGGCTAATTCTTATTTTTGTCATTTCTCTGACCTCTACTGAAGCCCTAGATCTCTCTACAGAGGAGACAATTTTGGGGCCAGTGCGGTTCATGTGTTCTTTTAGTTTGCGGAGAACAACTGTTGTCATACTGATTTATGATGATTTTCAGCTCAGTGCATTCAAAATGACCAATTATTTGTGTCACTGTAAATTGACATTAAAGGGGGGGGAGGGGGGGTTCCTTACATGAAGGATAAGTACAAGACACAGAGCATATGACCAGATACACATGGAGCATATGACCAGATACACATACTCCGTATCCATCTATTATTGTAGAGCTGCATTGAGATCAATTTGATACATTGTATCAGTTACACTATTGCATTTAATCCTCTCATGACCAGGGGTTAATGAAGCCTTTCAAATAACAAATTCCAAAAATCCTCATATTTTTGGTACCTCCATCTTGTCTTGATTAATTCCATAATATATTTATAGGACATTCAAGTCAAGAGTGACAGAATGAAGTTGTGACTAGCTTCAGCCACCACTAGAGGGAGCTCATTGTGTACAAACTAATAAAGCTTTAGGTGTGCGCGTTGGTTCCCCCTAGTGGAGCCTGCAGGCCAATTTGTTTTTTGTTTTTTACCAGAAACTCCTATTGATTATTTACACTCTTGAATCTTAATGTTGATCTCCACTTGATTCCTCCATCATTTCATTTTGAGGTCCTTCATCATGTGTTGATTTATTTTACTATATATCTTTATGGAGCTTTCAGGTCCTTTTTTTTAAAATAGCTATAATTATTTTGTTGGCGAATGTAAATTTGTGCCATTCTGTAGATTTTCCATCTGCTCCACTCCAATCCCTATGAGCGTTTATGGTCTTTCCCTATTGGTCATGGCCACTGTCGTGCTCCTTCAGCTGTGTTCACACTTACACAGTTCCTACTGAGCCTTTTACATGGAGTGTAGGCTATGAGAAGTGTGCATGCTGGAGCTAGTGCAGTAGTTTCCTGCCCGGCAGCTCCATCCAAGTCTACAGGACGGCCCCTGAACAAGCCATTCTAGACCTTTGAACATTGAATATACATTAGCTGCTGACCAGCATCAGAAATTTACAAGTTGGGGTAATTGTCCTGTGAATTCATCATAATGCCACCTGTGTGATGTGATTAGAGAGGCACAGGAGGCAGAGAACATAGAGAGTGAAGAATAGGCTAAAACATGCTAAATTACTGGTAGAAATGAATGATTTTACCTGGGACAAAGACAAAAAAACATGAAAAAAGGAAAATATGTAAAGGCTACATTAGTTACTTTTTCCACCACTAGGGGGAGCTCATGAACTTACCAAATATTGCCCATACATTACATTTTAGCACAATATGCAGAAAGCTCCCCCTAGTGGTGGCTGCAGGCAGAGAATTTCATCATATTGCAGGGGATTTAGAGCACGGTATCAGAAAAACTGAGCCAAACTGGATGGTGACTGTAGGCTGTATTTACTAGGGATTTGTAATTTTAGAGGGTTGTACTCTTAAAAAATGTAAATGATGATAATAATCCCCTAATGATGATGCTTTGTACAGCTTTGTTACCTGCCTGACTTAGTGTTAATGATCACTTTCCTTCATCAAACTCCTATGTTTTAATTAGCTGCTTTGCTTGTACCTAATGAGATCATAACTTTTTGGTTCTTCTGTATAACTTTAGTATTTTAGGAATGTTTACGCATCACGATGGACCCCAGTTGTGACTTACGTTATTTTTGAGGCTATGACGTGAACTATGGATCATAAATCTCATATGAATCTGAACTGGGTGCATGAGGGCTGTCATGTGGTCACTGACCTTTAGTGTAGGAGTGCTTCTTATTTTAGAGTGTAAGTAACTGAGAACTGCTGTCCATGGTGCTTAAGATGGCTGACTGTGTTTGCTGACTATGGTTTAGATACAGTAGGGTTTGGAGGAGGAACCTCTTCTCTACGGCTTTATATTCATCAGAGCATTACTTGGACAATGTGTTCTTATGGCCTCTAAGCCTAGATAGAGTAAAGGGACTGAAGACTTATGTCCTGAGTAACGGGGCTGAAGACTTATGTCCTGAGTAAAGGGGCTGAAGACTTATGTCCTGAGTAAAGGGGCTGAAGACTTATGTCCTGAGTAAAGGGGCTGAAGACTTATGTCCTGAGTAAAGAGGGCTGAAGACTTATGTCCTGAGTAAAGGGGCTGAAGACTTATGTCCTGAGTAAAGGGGCTGAAGACTTATGTCCTGAGTAAAGGGGCTGAAGACTTATGTCCTGAGTAAAGGGGCTGAAGACTTATGTCCTGAGTAAAGGGGCTGAAGACTTATGTCCTGAGTAAAGGGGCTGAAGACTTATGTCCTGAGTAATGGGGCTGAAGACTTATGTCCTGAGTAAAGGGGCTGAAGACTTATGTCCCGAGTAAAGGGGCTGAAGACTTATGTCCTGAGTAAAGGGGCTGAAGACTTATGTCCTGAGTAAAGGGCTGAAGACTTATGTCCTGAGTAAAAGGGGACTGAAGGACTTATGGCCTGAGTAAAAGGGGCTGAAGACTTATGTCCTAGAGTAAAAGGGGCTGAAGACTTATGCCCTGAGTAAAGGGGCTGAAGGACTTATGTCCTGAGTAAAGGGGACTGAAAGACTTATGTCCCTGAGTAAAAGGGGCTGGAGACTTATGTTCCTGAGTAAAGGGGCTGAAAGACTTATGTCCTGAGTTAAAGGGGCTGAAAGACTTATGTCCCTGAGTAAAGGCGGCTTGAAGACTTATGGCCCTGAGTAAAGGTGGCTGAAGACTTATGTCTGAGTAAAGGGGCTGAAGACTTATGCCCGAGTAAAGCGGGCTTGAAGACTGATGTCGGCGGAAGTAAAAGGGGCTGAAGACTTTATGTCCCGAGTAAAGGGAGCTCGGAAAGACTTACTGTTCCGGAGTAAAGGGGCTGAAGACTTATGTCCCGAGTAAAGGGGCCTGAAGACTTATGTCCCGAGTAAAGGGGCTGAAGACTTATGTCCCGAGTAAAGGGGCTGAAGACTTATGTCCCGAGTAAAGGGGCTGAAGACTTATGTCCTGAGTAAAGGGGCTGAAGAACTTATGTCCTGAGTAAAGGGGCTGAAGACTTATGTCCTGAGTAAAGGTGCTGAAGACTTATGTCCTGAGTAAAGGGGCTGAAGACTTATGTCCTGAGTAAAGGGGCTGAAGACTTATGTCCCAAGTAAAGGGGCTGAAGACTTATGTCCCGAGTAAAGGGGCTGAAGACTTATGTCCTGAGTAAAGGGGCTGAAGACTTATGTCCTGAGTAAAGGGGCTGAAGACTTATGTCCCGAGTAAAGGGGCTGAAGACTTATGTCCTGAGTAAAGGGGCTGAAGACTTATGTCCCGAGTAAAGGGGCTGAAGACTTATGCAATATTTTGTTTCATCCTTTTCAATGAATTAGTAAAGATTTCAAAATGTTGTTTGCATGTTGTCATTATACAGGATTGGGTTCAAGATAACGGGGTACGATTTTTACCTTTCTTTGTTAATTTAGCACAAGGCTGCAACATGACAGGGAAAGGGTATGAAGACTTTCCGAATGCATTGTATGTACACATAAGGACTTTTGAACTAAGACTTTTTAAAAGCACCCTCAAGATTTCAGGTCTGCTCCATTTTTGGCAGATCTTCTCCTCTAGGGAAAAATCCATTAATCCTAAAGAAACAATAAGTTATCTACAGAAGGTTCTAGACCATGAGAGATGAAGGTGTCACCCTGGACTCCTGGGATTCTTGGCCGCTCCGTCCCAGGTCACTGACAGTAGCCTTTGTCTTTCATGATCACTTAGGAATAAATGCCAGGAACCGGCAGAGCCTCATTATCGTCCTTATGTCCTATTCAACTGTCTATCGAAAGTGATATCTGCTGAACGTACATGTTGCCAACATCATCTCCCACAGGAAACAACCTGAGCCAGAAACTCAGGGCAATGTAGTAGCATCATTATAACTGGATCCAGACCAAGTTTAACGCTAATGATGTTTTGTTGGCATGAGGACGCAGTGGTGTTATCTGTTATCAACCAGCCTGAAGATGAGCTAAAGGTAAAACCAATATCGAGAGGGTGAAGGATCAGTCATACACCAGTGATGTAGACTATGGTAGCATGCTGGTATAACCTGGGTATCTCCTGTATATAATTATATATGTACAGCTGGTATAAGTTATACATCTTCTTGTATATAGTGATATGGAGCATGCTGGTATAACCTGGGTATCTCCTGTATATAATTATATATGTACAGCTGGTATAAGTTATACATCTTCTGTATATAGTGATAAGGACCATGCTGGTATAACCTGGGTATATCCTGTATATAATTATATATGTACAGCTGGTATAAGTTATACATCTTCTTGTATATAGTGATATGGAGCATGCTGGTATAACCTGGGTATCTCCTGCATATAATTATATATGTACAGCTGGTATAAGTTATACATCTTCTGTATATAGTGATATGGACCATGCTGGTATAACCTGGGTATCTCCTGTATATAATTATATATGTACAGCTGGTATAAGTTATACATCTTATTGTATATAGTGATATGGAGCATGCTGGTATAACCTGGGTATCTCCTGTATATAATTATATATGTACAGCTGGTATAAGTTATACATCTTCTTGTATATAGTGATATGGAGCATGCTGGTATAACCTGGGTATCTCCTGTATATAATTATATATGTACAGCTGGTATAAGTTATACATCTTCTTGTATATAGTGATATGGAGCATGCTGGTATAACCTGGGTATCTCCTGTATATAATTATATATGTACAGCTGGTATAAGTTATACATCTTCTTGTATATAGTGATATGGAGCATGCTGGTATAACCTGGGTATCTCCTGTATATAATTATATATGTACAGCTGGTATAAGTTATACATCTTGTATATAGTGATATGGAGCATGCAGGTATAACCTGGGTATCTCCTGTATATAATTATATATGTACAGCTGATATAAGTTATACATCTTCTTGTATACAGTGATATGGACCATGCTGGTATAACCTGGGTATCTCCTGTATATAATTATATATGTACAGCTGATAAAAGTTATACATCTTCTTGTATATAGTGATATGGAGCATGCTGGTATAACCTGGGTATCTCCTGTATATAATTATATATGTACAGCTGGTATAAGTTATACACCTTCTTGTATATAGTGATATGGAGCATGCTGGTATAACCTGGGTATCTCCTGTATATAATTATATATGTACAGCTGGTATAAGTTATACATCTCCTTGTATATAGTGATATGGAGCATGCTGGTATAACCTGGGTATCTCCTGTATATAATTATATATGTACAGCTGGTATAAGTTATACATCTTCTGTATATAGTGATATGGAGCATGCTGGTATAACCTGGGTATCTCCTGTATATAATTATATATGTACAGCTGGTATAAGTTATACATCTTATTGTATATAGTGATATGGAGCATGCTGGTATAACCTGGGTATCTCCTGTATATAATTATATATGTACAGCTGGTATAAGTTATACATCTTCTTGTATATAGTGATAAGGACCATGCTGGTATAACCTGGGTATATCCTGTATATAATTATATATGTACAGCTGGTATAAGTTATACATCTTCTTGTATATAGTGATATGGACCATGCTGGTATAACCTGGGTATCTCCTGTATATAATTATATATGTACAGCTGATATAAGTTATACATCTTCTTGTATACAGTGATATGGACCATGCTGGTATAACCTGGGTATCTCCTGTATATAATTATGTATGTACAGCTGATAAAAGTTATACATCTTCTTGTATATAGTGATATGGAGCATGCTGGTATAACCTGGGCATCTCCTGTATATAATTATATATGTACAGCTGATAAAAGTTATACATCTTCTTGTATATAGTGATATGGAGCATGCTGGTATAACCTGGGTATCTCCTGTATATAATTATATATGTACAGCTGGTATAAGTTATACATCTCCTTGTATATAGTGATATGGAGCATGCTGGTATAACCTGGGTATCTCCTGTATATAATTATATATGTATAGCTGGTATAAGTTATACATCTTCTGTATATAGTGATATGGAGCATGCTGGTATAACCTGGGTATCTCCTGTATATAATTATATATGTACAGCTGGTATAAGTTATACATCTTCTGTATATAGTGATATGGAGCATGCTGGTATAACCTGGGTATCTCCTGTATATAATTATATATGTACAGCTGGTATAAGTTATACATCTTCCTGTATATAGTGATATGGAGCATGCTGGTATAACCTGGGTATCTCCTGTATATAATTATATATGTACAGCTGGTATAAGTTATACATCTTCTTGTATATAGTGATATGGAGCATGCTGGTATAACCTGGGCATATCCAGTATATAATTATATATGTACAGCTGGTATAAGTTATACATCTTCTGTAAAAAATTATGATATGGACCATGCTGGTATAACCTGGGTATCTCCTGTATATAATTATATATGTACAGCTGGTATAAGTTATACATCTTCTTGTATATTGTGATATGGAGCATGCTGGTATAACCTGGGTATCTCCTGTATATAATATATATGTACAGCTGGTATAAGTTATACATCTTGTATATAGTGATATGGAGCATGCTGGTATAACCTGGGGATCTCCTGTATATAATTATATATGTACAGCTGGTATAAGTTATACATCTTCTTGTATATAGTGATATGGAGCATGCTGGTATAACCTGGGTATCCCCTGTATATAATTATATATGTATAGCTGGTATAAGTTATACATCTTCTTGTATATAGTGATATGGAGCATGCTGGTATAACCTGGGTATCCCCTGTATATAATTATATATGTATAGCTGGTATAAGTTATACATCTTCTTGTATATAGTGATATGGAGCATGCTGGTATAACCTGGGTATCCCCTGTATATAATTATATATGTACAGCTGGTATAAGTTATACATCTTCTTGTATATAGTGATATGGAGCATGCTGGTATAACCTGGGTATCCCCTGTATATAATTATATATGTACAGCTGGTATAAGTTATACATCGTCTTGTATATAGTGATATGGAGCATGCTGGTATAACCTGGGTTTCTCCTGTATATAATTATATATGTACAGCTGGTATAAGTTATACATCTTCTTGTATATAGTGATATGGACCATGCTGGTATAACCTGGGTATCTCCTGTATATAATTATATATGTACAGCTGGTATAAGTTATACATCTTCTTGTATATAGTGATATGGAGCATGCTGGTATAACCTGGGTATCTCCTGTATATAATTATATATGTACAGCTGGTATAAGTCATACATCTTCTTGTATATAGTGATATGGAGCATGCTGGTATAACCTGGGTATCCCCTGTATATAATTATATATGTACAGCTGGTATAAGTTATACATCTCTTGTATATAGTGATATGGACCATGCTGGTATAACCTGGGTATCCCCTGTATATAATTATATATGTATAGCTGGTATAAGTTATACATCTTCTTGTATATAGTGATATGGAGCATGCTGGTATAACCTGGGTATCTCCTGTATATAATTATATATGTACAGCTGGTATAAGTCATACATCTTCTTGTATATAGTGATATGGACCATGCTGGTATAACCTGGGTATCCCCTGTATATAATTATATATGTATAGCTGGTATAAGTTATACATCTTCTTGTATATAGTGATATGGAGCATGCTGGTATAACCTGGGTATCCCCTGTATATAATTATATATGTACAGCTGGTATAAGTTATACATCGTCTTGTATATAGTGATATGGAGCATGCTGGTATAACCTGGGTTTCTCCTGTATATAATTATATATGTACAGCTGGTATAAGTTTTTCATCTTCTTGTATACAGTGATATGGAGCATGCTGGTATAACCTGGGTATCTCCTGTATATAATTATATATGTACAGCTGGTATAAGTTATACATCTTATTGTATACAGTGATATGGAGCATGCTGGTATAACCTGGGTATCTCCTGTATATAATTATATATGTACAGCTGGTATAAGTTATACATCTTCTTATATATAGTGATATGGAGCATGCTGGTATAACCTGGGTATCTCCTTTATATAATTATATATGTACAGCTGGTATAAGTTATACATCTTCTTGTATATAGTGATATGGAGCATGCTGGTATAACCTGGGTATCTCCTGTATATAATATATATGTACAGCTGGTATAAATTATACATCTTCTTGTATATAGTGATATGGAGCATGCTGGTATAACCTGGGTATCTCCTGTATATAATTATATATGTACAGCTGGTATAAGTTATACATCTTCTGTATATAGTGATATGGAGCATGCTGGTATAACCTGGGTATCTCCTGTATATAATTATATATGTACAGCTGGTATAAGTTATACATCTTCTTGTATATAGTGATATGGAGCATGCTGGTATAACCTGGGTATCTCCTGTATATAATTATATATGTACAGCTGGTATAAGTTATACATCTTCTGTATATAGTGATATGAAGCATGCTGGTATAACCTGGGTATCTCCTGTATATAATTATATATGTACAGCTGGTATAAGTTATACATCTTCTTGTATATAGTTATAATTATACAGGTATAATTAAAACAATTCTGCAGAGTACATATTGCATGTGGTGTAGATCAGTGTTACATCTGCAGTTTCCCTGGAAATTATCTTACAATGTTGGCAGCAATGCAATTTTTCATCTCAGGAGAATCTTCTCTTAGGAATCCCAATTTCTTGCAATGTTGTTTGATTAATCACATGGGGTTTATTTTGCAAGAAATATGTAATTTAATGAAGACGTCTCCTCGTATCTCTGCTACTTTGTGTTTTTTGCCACCAGATCAATGTTTCAGGTGAATCTGTGTCTGTGGGCCGCAGTCTATGGAAGCGATGATCCAGGAGTCACATCTGTCTGGGGCATTCGCCTGGTTTGATTCATTAGTTTATTTCTTTCTGCGGATTATTGTTTCAGTTCTTTCTTCTGGGGCTCTGATACTTTTTATGTACATTGCAACAGCACTCTGCGAACCAAATAAAGTATAAAAATGCCACAGTAATAGAAAATATTCTGGTGCCAATGCTATGTTTATTTAGTAAGTTTGAGATTCTTGGCAAATATATTTTGTACAAATTATTTGGGCCTGTCTGCCAAACGTCAAGGTGATTTTTTTCCTTTGTGTATCTAGCCATGGCAATGTGCACCTGCACACTGGGATGTGCTGACTGACCCCCTTTTTCTTCACAGTTTTTTAATGTACTTTTTCCACTCCAGTAAAGATCCCCGCATTGTAATCTTTCAGTCAGAGATGCAAGAAGTACAAACAATGGTGGTGCAACTGTCTGTGCAACAGGGATGCAACAGGTGCAGTTGGAGGTGCAATGGCTAGCTGCACCGTTATCTGCGACTTCTCCACATTCACGCCAGGTCTAAAATTTGTTGGGACTGTGACATAACAGGACCTGAGAGCTGAACTGGCATGTTCAATTCTGATTAGAAATTAGCAAACTTCCTGATTTTTTTTTTTGTGTCCGATTTGTAGAATTTTTCAAAAAATTGCTTTGTGGCCAGATGTTTTATTGTCTTATTCTCTTTTTTCTTTTTACAAACTTTAGATCCCCCCCCCATCTGTCTTTTAATCCTTTCTACCACTGAGTCAACTGAGTCAACAGGCATGGTGACGTGCACCTGCATACTTGGATGTGCTTACTGACCCCCAGCTTTTCTTGCAGTTTAGAGTGGAGGCGTGGCTGACTCCACCACCAACTAACCTGTTTGCCTTACAGGCTGATTTTATTTAGTGCAAGCATAAAGCTTTGTCCTGCTCTCTCTTTAATATGGACCACAGAGTGGGCTCAGGATTTTAGTGGAACCTACATTCCCTGAGCATAACAGAGGTTAGTGTGGCACCAAAGAGGTATCATATTGTGTGGGCTCGGTATGCATGTGGAGCCTGCATTTCCTGAAATCAGTGGAGGCCGTTTTTGGCACCATAAGATATACAATATAATGTTTGGCTTAGCATGCATGCGGAGCCTGCATCCTCTGTCATTAATGGAGGCTGCAATGGAACCTAGTGAATATGGTCTTTAGTGTTAGGTTCCCATCTTAAAGAGATCGCCTTGACGTTTGGCAGACGGGCACAAATAATTTTGTACAAAAGTATTTGCCAAGAATCTCACATTTATAACGTATCATGTAGACAGTGAAGATGGCATTACTGTATGCACTGCTTTTATTGTTTGTGTTTGCAGAGTGCTGTTGCATTTTGTTTACTGTTTTGTTTTGTTTGTAGCCATGGTGACGTGCGCCTGCGTACTTGGATGTGCTGACTGACCCCCAGTTTTTCTTGCTTTGTGGCCAGATGTTTTATTGTCTTATTCTCTTTTTTCTTTTTACAAACTTTAGATTCCCCCTCATTTATCTTTTAATTCTTTCTACCACTGAGGTTTTTTCGTTTTTGCATTTTTATTTTACGCTCCCTGCTTTCCCAGAGTCTTAACTTTTTTTATATTTCCGTTCACATATTCATATGAGGGCTTTTTTGTGGGACAAGTTGTACTTTCCATAGCCATTGTTTAATATTGCATATGATGTAGTGGGACACAGTAAAAAAAAATGGGGTGGAATTGGAAAAAAAAACGTAATTCCGACACAGTTTTATAGGATTTTTTTTAGGATGTTCTATGTGGGATAAAACTGACCAGTTACTTCCATTCTACTGGTCAGTACAAATCCGGAGATACCTTATATGTATAGATTTTCTTGCATTTTTGATACTCATAAATTAATAAAAATCTTGGAAAGAACTGTTTTATTTTTTCGTCGGTATATTCAGACCTGTATAACTTTTTTGTAGTTATTTGTATGGAGCTGTGTAAGCATTATTTTTTTTGTGGGGTGATATATACCTTTTATTGATACCATTCTGGGGTGTGTACAACTTTTTGATCACTTCTTTTTATTTTAATTTTTGTGTGAAATGAAGCGACCAAAAATGGTAAATTTGCCATTTTGTGCAATTTTTATATTGTTATAGTATGGGTGTTTTTCGCATGTGGCAATACCCATATGTATTTTTTTATTTTTATTTTTTTATTTTTATTTTGAACAAAGGGTGTTTTTTTAATTTTTTTATTATTATTTTTCAAAACATTATTATTTTTTTACCCTTTTTTTTTATAGGAACTATAACAAGCAATCATTAGATTGCTATTCTCATAGACTCCAGTGCATTAGTATTGGAGTCTATGAGAAATTTAGTACTGTCCTATGGAGCCCAGCTACAGACAGAGGCTCCATAGAAAACACTATACAGTCATGGCCAAAAGTTTTGAGAATGACACAAATCTTCTATTTTCACATGATCTGCTGCCCTCTGGTTTTTATGTGTGTTTGTCAGATGTTTTTATCACATACAGAAATATAATTGCAATCATATTATGAGTAACAAAAGCTTATATTGACAGTTAGAATGAGTTAATGCAGCAAGTCAATATTTGCAGTGTTGACCCTTCTTCTTCAGGACCTCTGCAATTCTCCCTGGCATGCTCTCAATCAACTTCTGGACCAAATCCTGACTGATAGCAGTCCATTCTTGCACAATCAATGCTTGCATTTTGTCAGAATTTGTAGGTTTTTGTTTGTCCCCCCGTCTCTTGATGATTGACCACAAGTTCTCAATGGGATTAAGATCTGGGGAGTTTCCAGGCCATGGACCCAAAATCTCTATGTTTTGTTCCCTGAGCCATTTAGTTATCACCTTTGCTTTATGGCAAGGTGCTCCATCATGCTGGAAAAGGCATTGTTGATCGCCAAACTGCTCTTGGACGGTTGGGAGAAGTTGCTCTCGGAGGACATTCTGGTACCATTCTTTATTCATGGCTGTGTTTTTAGGCAAGACTGTGAGAGAGCCGATTCCCTTGGCTGAGAAGCAACCCCACACATGAATGGTTTCAGGATGCTTTACAGTTGGCATGAGACAAGACTGGTGGTAGCGCTCACCTCGTCTTCTCCGAATAAGCTGTTTTCCAGATGTCCCAAACAATCGAAAAGGGGATTCATCAGAGAAAATGACTTTCCCCCTGTCCTCAGCAGTCCACTCCCTGTACCTTTTGCAGAATATCAGTCTGTCCCTGATGTTTTTTCTGGAGAGAAGTGGCTTCTTTGCTGCCCTCCTTGAGACCAGGCCTTGCTCCAAGAGTCTCCGCCTCACAGTGCATGCAGATGCACTCACACCTGCCTGCTGCCATTCCTGAGCAAGCTCTGCACTGCTGGTAGCCCGATCCCGCAGCTGAAACACTTTTAAGAGACGGTCCTGGCGCTTGCTGGTCTTTCTTGGGCGCCCTGGAGCCTTTTTGGCAACAATGGAACCTCTCTCCTTGAAGTTCTTGATGATGCGATAGATTGTTGACTGAGGTGCAATCTTTCTAGCTGCGATACTCTTCCCTGTTAGGCCATTTTTGTGTAGTGCAATGATGACTGCAAGTGTTTCTTTAGAGATAACCATGGTTAACAGAAGAGAAACAATGATGCCAAGCACCAGCCTCCTTTTAAAGTGTCCAGTGGTGTCATTCTTACTTAATCATGACAGATTGATCTCCAGCCCTGTCCTCATCAACACCCACACCTGTGTTAATGGAGCAATCACTGAAACCATGTTAGCTGGTCCTTTTAAGGCAGGGCTGCAATGATGTTGAAATGTGTTTTGGGGGGATAAAGTTCATTTTCTAGGCAAATATTGACTTTGCAAGTAATTGCTGTTAAGCTGATCACTCTTTATAACATTCTGGAGTATATGCAAATTGCCATTATAAAAACTGAAGCAGTAGACTTTGTAAAAATTAATATTTGTATCATTCTCAAAATCTTTGGCCATGACTGTACAGCAGCCTCCTGTCATTCTCTATGACAGAGGTTGCCTCATAAAAGCGCAGCAGAATGTTTGCTTTTGGGTTGCTGGCAATTAGCCTATGAACTTTTTTGAATAAAAAATAAATAAATAAAAGCTGTCTGGCTCTTTATACAGTAAACCAGGAATTTCTTGCAGGATTCTGTAATGCAGTACTTGCCAGCAAGCTGTATGGAGCATCTAAGACAGTGACCGGTGCCTCACTCACTCTGTTTGCTAAGCTTTTGCTGATAAAACTCGAAAGTCTACTCAATTATATCTCCAATTCTCTCCATATAGTATCCCTGCTTCCTGGCTTATGTCTGCAGTTGTTTTTCAGCAGACACAGCCACAACACATCTTATGACGTCCACAGCTGAGAACAGTATGGTGTCTGGCTCATTCTGAGTAGACAGTAGGACTGGGCTGAATACTGCTCCCTGATTGGCTGATCAGACTGTCTATAAGCCCCTAAGCCAATCAGGGACAGTCCCCACTCCCTTCCAGGGTCATGTTTCTAATGCTAGCTTTGGATTCCACAGAATAATGAGGACCCTTGTCAGGCATATTCATCATATTATATAGGATGCTATATAGTAACACTGTAAAGGAGACTCTCTAATGAAGGTGCAAGGCAATGCAATTAATATACAGGTGTAGCAAGTGACGTGCACAGCTGGTGCGCTACATTACTTAAATATCTGACCACAGTGCGCTCTGCTATTTGTCTAGACTGCCATTTTAACAAGCACGCCCGATACATTTCTGAAATACAGTATGGCACCTTTTCTATAGATGGTGTTTGCTACATCTGCATCTGTATGGATATGATCGACAGGATGCTAACTAGCACTGGATATACATGGAACTGTGCAAAGACTGAGCAGCCCACTCCTCCTGAACCCTATGTGTGTATTAGCATTTGCACGCTCCCTCCTCCACCTGTTATGATGTCTGGGAACTGATATTGTAACAAGCGGTTGTATCAGTAAGTACAATATGACATCTTTCTTCCCGCTTAGATCATGTCTACATGGGACGGATACACTGCAGATTTGCCATCGTGGATTAAGTTGCTGCAAAGCCATTTTAGCAAATATAATCCAAAGGATGCAGTTCAAAAAAAGTTTATATGAGTAAATGTGCAGATTAAATTGACCTGCGTTGCAAATGTTAAAACCACAGCATGTCAATATACCTGACAGATTTCCACAGCAGATGGGCGGAGCAATGGGTGAAATTTGCAGAAAAACCAATATGTAACTCATGTTGAATTTGATATACATTTGTCTTTCATTTTTCCTCTAAATTGCGTGGACGTTCCCTTCCACTGGCTCGTTTCACACTGCGGCCCGACCCACACGAAGGCTGTGATTTGCTTTAAACAACCCCTATTCTCACAGCCTATTAGTCAGAGAAGAGAGAGGCTGTAAAGAGTAATTCTCCCTCCGTAGGGCAAGGAACGCTGCATGCCGCACAAGGACGTCTGTGGCATCAGTGGCATCAATGCTTCATCACATCTAGGCTCATTATCAAGGGACATCGTGCACACTGGACACTTAGCAGATATTCAATGTAAATATTGGGGGCTACATATAGAATAAAGAAACATTGTATTACTTTGTGCTCTTTTTTTGTTACATAACCATAATAGCATTTATACCTATAACAATAGACTGAGTGTAGGTCTGAATGTATTAAAACGATGTTGGAACCATGACCACCTCCCGAAAACTATGTCCCTGGGGATTCTTACCAGCTGTCGATATCTATAAAATAAAACCCCATGAGACAGATAATTGAAATTAGCGCGCTGGGCCTGATGACATTTTGATATTTGTATGCCATTTCGGCAGCTTCCAGTAAAAGGATAATTAATTTTTTTCCAGCTGTGGCCATTCACTTGTGCAAATGGAAGCGAAGGGATCACCTATTGAAGACGTCTGCCACCTGTCGAGGCTCTGGCTTTAACTCCTTCATGACGTAGAAAATTTCAGTTTTTACATTTTCGTTTTTTTCTCCCTACCTTCACAAAGCAATAACTTTTTTTTAATAATTGTTCTATTCATATAACTGTATGAGGGCTTGTTTTTTGCAGGAAAAGTTTTACTTTTTAAAGGCACCATTTAATATTGCATACCCTGTAGTGTGAAGCTGGAAAAAAAATTCCAAATGAGTGGAATTGGAAAAAAATACAATTGCACCACCATAGTTTTATATATTTAGTTTTTATGGCTTTCCCTATGTGGTAACACTAACCTATGCCCTTCATTCTCTGGGTCAGTACGATTTCAGTGATACCATATTTATATAGCTTTTCTTATGTTTTAATGCTTTAAAAAAAATAAAAACTTCGAAAAAAAAAAAATTCATTACCGTATTCTGACCCCTATAACTTAAGGGTCATTTTTTGCAGGACGATCTGTAGTTTTCAGTGATACTTTTACGTTGTGTTTATGACTTTTTGACCACTTTTTATTCAATTTTATGTGGGAAGTGAAGTGAGGAAAAAACTGTGAATCGTCTATTTTTAATATTTTCCATTATGACCGTGTTCACCATATGGGATGAATATATTTAATATATTTTAATAGTCTGGGCATTTTGGGATAAGGCAGTGCAAATGGTCTTTATTTTTATGTTTTATTTTTATTATGAGGAAAGGGGGAGTAATGGGAATTTTTACATTTTTATTAGTTTTTGCATTTTTTAAAACCCCCAGGAGACCCGAACATGCAATCTTTAGATGGCTTCTCCCCTACACTGCTGTGAGTTAATACAATAGTGTATGGAAAATTCAGTATATTCTTATCAAGCACTGCCACTTGCAGGCATACATATAACTGTAATAGGCCTGCTAGGCTCCAGCAGGTTCCAGCCTATCGCAAACAAATTAACAGCTTTCCCAATCTTAGCAAAGGGAAGCCGTTTGGGCCCCAGAAGCACAGCGTTCCTGAGGACATCTTATAGACAATGCATCTGAGAGGTCAAATGTCTGTGATTGGCATTATTGCCAATCACAGACATTAGCCCCAGGTGTCTGCTGTGTAAAACATCAGAAACCCAGCGGCTATGGCAGCCATTCTGCTCTGGAGCAGGCACCATCATCAAGAGCTTGCATTCACTGTACATGTATGGTGAATGGCATGAAGGGGTTAATGGAAAGTCTTACAAAGGGTCCAGCGGTGGGATGGTGATAGCAGTGCACACAAAGGGATAGACTGACACTCTGGGTAATGATGCACAACATAAGACAATGTGCTGTCCACAGCTGGGACGATGACACAACGAGACAACAAACCTCCAAGCATCGAAAGCTGAGAAATAATGAGAAATAAAAATGGACATGAAAGAAGCCAAGGTATCGGGCTGTGATGTTTATTACTGGGAGATCCAAGAAATTCAAGCAATTAGTGCTGTATGTCATGGACTTTTCCATTACAGCCCCAAAGACAAGAGGAACAAAGGGAAAATCTGAAGCAGAAGGAACATCTATCTGAGGAGCTGAATAAAGACACATGGAGACAAGTATGATCACACAGCAGACCAACCATGGCCATTATCTATCATGAAATGGCAGTAGGAATTCATCCAGTATTGGGGGGGCTGACCTGAGCTCCAATTAAGATCAGTAGAAGAGGTTTGAGATGCCACTGTATCTGTTTTGTGGGTGGCATCTATGGAGGTCCCAGGTCAGGGTCCTCATGGATCCCAATCGTAGTGGAGATCTTCAGTCTACTGGTGGGTTCTCCCCTTAGGACAATCCCGATTTGTTAAAAGGGTCAGAATTAGTGATGAATGAGCATGCTCGGCCAAATACTGTATTCGGTCGAGCATGGCAGTGCTTGGCACAACCCAGTGTTCGGCCGAACACCGCGTGTGCTCGAGCGCCATGCTCAAGTACCCTCCCCACATGCTTATTAGCCAATTAGCGTGCGGGAGGTACTGGAATTCACTGTAATGCATAGCCATGTTGGCTACTGGCATTACAGTGATTGGCTGGCCTGGAACGCGTCATATATAGCACCCGGTGACATGTGACCCGGCTCAGTCCGAGTCAGGGAGAGCTGCCGCAAGGAGGGACAGATATAGTGTATAGATAAAAATTGGCTAGGCAGGACTAGTTTTTTGTTGAAAAGACCCAAAAGCCCTTTTAAGGGCTATTATATTTGGCTGCAATATTTTTTTTTTTTGGGGGTGGGTCAAAAATTGCGCAAGGTTGCCTGACCTAAACACCACCTGCGCAGCGTGTGCATTGTAACGTTTCTGTATCCTATATACCTGACATCCGGTGTCATTTTTTCTGCCGCTAATCAAGGCGACATTACCTGTGTTGCGTGTGCATTATAACATTTCTGTATCCTATATACCTGACATCCGGTGTCATTTTTTTCTGCCGCTAATCAAGGCGACATTCCCTCCGCTACGTCTGCTGTATAACGTTTGAACATCCTAAATACCTGTGACATTCAGTGTAATTTTTTCTGCCGTTAGTGATGGCGATATTCCCTGAGCTGCATCTGCTGCATAACGTTTGAACATCCTAAATACTTGGAAGTCCAAGATGCATCCAGACATCCTCCCCGTGCTGTTCCCAAACCATTTCAGTGGTGTTTCTGTCATTTTAGTGCTCTGGTTCTCCCATTGACTTTCATTGTGCTCTGGTGCTCGGTAGAGAACTCGAGCATCACCTAGTGTTCTACCCGAGCACCCAAGCACTTTGGTGCTCGATCAACACTCATTTTATCTGTTAATTTGCTGATTACGTGAACATTCATACAAAGAACAAAGCTGCTTCATGGAGACTTTGTATCTATTATGCAGTTTACAGATCTGGGGTCCACGGTTCTATTGTACATCGGGTTCTCCCATTGACTTCCATTATACTCGGGTGCTCGGTCGAGCACTCGAACACTGCCTAGTGTTCGGCCCGAGCACCTGAGCACCCAAGCACTACGGTGCTCGATCAACACTAGTCAGAATTACACAGCTCTGAAATTGCACTTGAGGTACAACAATCAGCTGTAATCTGTAGAGAAATCAGATCTGCACATGTTCCCTGTAGCGCCACCATAGGAGAAACCAAGCATTGTACAATGCACATCAATGACTTGTCTGTGTAATGCAGGGCAGGTCCTTCAGAGCTTGAGATGCTCCTTGTAACCATCCTGACCAAGAGATGAGAATCTTAAATAGGAGACCTTGTCTATTAGCTTTTGATTGCCTAACAGGGTATATAGCAATGTTTTTTATAAACTGGCCCAGCCCTTTAAGCTGCACCACATGTGTTTTAGATTCTTCCTTTCACAGAGATCCCAGACCTTGGTTCCTCACTGAAATCGATCCTGTGTAAGTGGTTATTATAGGGCTCTTCTGCCTCTTTGGGTGAAGTAATCTTGGGGTCCCAGTTCATAAAATGTTGATGGGACTCTTTAAAGTATCTGCCTGCTATTAACAAGGCCTTTTTATTTCCCTTGTGTGAGTCTGTAGCTAATAAAAGCCAGAGCTCATGAACAGCACCAGAAGACGGCAGAATGCTAATTAAAACCGATGAATGCAATGGATGACCGCTGACTTCAATGTGCATGCTGTCAGTCCTCACGCTCCTGCTATAAATTGGTAGCAGGAATAAATGTATGACATACAGGCCCATCCATCAACACCCAGTCTCTCTGCATCCATAATGCACTTTTTGCTTGACCCAACATGTCAACCGTCTGCGGTGGTCAATGGAGGAAGCTGGAGATTTCATTGCAACATGTGACATTAGAAGCCACAGGTCATTTTACAATTGATGACCTCTTGCAAACAAGACTTATTATTAAGCCCTACTGGGACACAGCAGTATAGTCTTTACTGCAAACTGGGACGTGGAATAAAAATGTCACTTTCATTATTTGGCAACTAATTATGCAGAATAGGAGTAATAGGAAGGATGAAACACTATATATGAATAATGAAACCAATACTTGGCCCTGGTCAATGGCCTCCAAGCTGATAGGCCAAAGTAAGTGGTCTACAAGCTAATAGGTCGAGGTCGGTGGTCTCCAAGCTGATAGATCAAGATCAGCGGTTTCCAACATTATAGGTCAAAGACAGTGGTCTTCAACCTGATAGGAAAAGGTCAGTGATTTCCAATCTGATAGGTCAAGGTCAATGGTCCCCAACCAGATAGGTCAAGATAAGCAGTGTCCAACCTAATAAGTCATTGTCAGTGGTATTCAGCTTGATGGTTCAAGTTCAGTGCTCTCCAACCTAATAGATCTAGGTCAGTGATCTCTAACCTGATAGCTAAAGGTCAGTCATATCCAACCTGATCGTTCGCGGTCAGTGGTCTCCAACTAGATAGATAAAGGTCAGTGATTTCCAATCTGATAGGTCAAGGTGAGTGGTCTCCAACCTGGTAAGACAAAGTCAGTGGTCTCAAACGTTATAGGTCAAAGACAGTGGTCTTCAACCTGTTAGGAAAAGGTCAGTGATTTCCAATCTCATAGGGCAAGGTCAATGGTCCCCAAACAGATACGTCAAGATATGTAGTGTCCAACCCAATAAGTCTCTGTCAGTGGTCTTCAACCTAATGTTTCAAGTTCAGTGCTCTCCAACCTAATAAATCAAGGTCAGTCATATCCAACCTGATAGGTAAAGGTCAGTGGTCTCCAACCTCATAGATCTAGGTCAGTGGTTTCTAACCTGATAGCTAAAGGTCAATCATATCCAACCTGATCAGTGTTCTCCAACATGATAGGTAAAGATCAGTTGTCTCCAACTTTAAAGTTCCAGGTCAGTAGTCTCCAAACTGATAGGTCAAAGACAGTTGTCTCCTGCCTGATATGTTAAGGTCAGTGATTTCTAATCTGATAGGTCAAGGTCAGTGGTCTCCAACCTGATAGATCAAAGTCAGTCTCCAAGCTGACAGGTCAGTTTCAGTGCTCTACAAGCTAATAAGTCAATGTCTATGGTCTCCAAGTTGTGGCTCAATTTGTTATATTCCTTGACAAGATGCCCAATCACAAAGAAAAAAAAATATATATTTTTCATAAATATGTTGCAAAGCTTGTTTAAATGCATTCATCCATCCTTATATCCACAAAATATATACAGCACTATCACAATCTACTAAAAAATGATTCACCATATAAAAATAATAGGACACCTGTCAGATGGGCCTTTGTTGCTGGCATGGTAACTCTACTTTTAGCTGTGATACATTGAAACATAAACATTGTAACAACCTTGTCCTTTGATGAAGTGAAGAAACCGCTCCCTCCTCTCTTTTAATCTTAGAAAATGCAACATGTTATCTAACAAATATTTCTTCTTCCTTTGCTCGGTGGTCAGAAAGGTTGAGCGTCTTCGCAACCCTCTTAATAAGTGTGTCACGGCGCAGCGCTGCGGTGGGATCACGCTTGTACCGGTGGATAAATTACACACGTAACGCATGTATCATCAGAATTTCATTTGTTTAAGCCAGTGTCCTTGACATTACTATTTGCATATTAATAAAAATGCCAACCGACCACAGTCCCACAGAGACACTCATTACTAAAAGCAAACGCTGACACAGAGATACAGCGATCTCAGAAGACAGCGAGAGGGCAACATGCATGAAATAAAGAAGCGTCATTGTCTTTCATTGATTCTCTGGGGCTTTTAAGTGCAAACACAAAATTGCTCAATCCAATAGTGAGAATTATGTCAAAATGTTTCCACTGAGAAACATTTATTCTTTCCATTTCCAGAGCTCAGAAGCTGCTCCAGCATGACCTTCATGTCCTATTAAAGTACTGTGGCGTGGATGAAGACTGGGGATGGACAAATGAATCTGACCAGGTGGTCACCAATCTACCAGGTCCTCGCCTATGGGATAAATCAGACAAAATTATATATTGTTTATGTGGGTTGATACATTGAAAGCCAACCACACACAGGTCAGATTGATCCTTCCAAAGATACTTTCCATATGCGCTAAGTGATAGGAACATCACAGAGAGGAAAATCCATCTTAGGACCCCCGTCTATTAGGCGGGACAGAGAGCCACTGGAAAGAATACTTATATAATACTTCATTTCCACTGCAGCTCTTATTTCCAAGGATTTCAGTAGCTGATCCATCATCACCCCACCATCATTAGCTGGTTCTTTGGGAGCTATTCTGACAAAACCTTTACATTTTTCATTGCTTTTATCTCAATTAGAGATGAGCGAATCATGCAAAATTTTATTCGCCGAACATTCGCCGAACTTTTCCTAAGATTCGTATATTCAACTAATAGATTCGTTAAATTTGCGTACAAAATAAACGTAATTATATGGCTTTTAGCGAACATTCACGCACTAATAACGAACGTTCAGGTAAAAAAGGTACGCAACCTCTTCTCTTCAAATCTATTAGGCAAAGCTGTGTACAAATCATACGTTATTATGTGGTGTTTTGCGAACATTTGCGCACTAATAATGAACATACAGTTGTTAAAGGTACGCAACTTACGTGAAAACGTATGCATGAGCGTACAAATTGCGTACGAAAATGACGGGCTTTGCTGGAGAGGAATGGTGGAGCAGGAGGAACGCTCTGAGTCTGACCCCTGGCTACATATGGATACTGTATCAGAAAATGACAGCAGATCATCCGGCTGAGACTGAGATGAGCGTGCCATCCACTCCACTACCTCATCCACTTTCTCCTCCACTACAGTTTTGCGCCTTGGTGGGTTAGCCTGGTGGAACACCGGCCAAGTATGGCGATTACTACAAGTAGAAGCTCCGGCTACAGGTCCTTTGGCACTTCTGCTCTGTGCCACCTTCTCCCTTTATTTAGAGCTCGAGGTCTGGCTGGAACTGGACCCCTTTTGCTTTTCCATTCCAGACAATTTTCACTTTACTCTGTGGCCCTGCAGCTGGTCTTTGTCTTAGTCCCCGTCTCTCCCTATCTCACCCTGTCTCTCTCCTTTTCTCTCTCCCTGTCTCTCTCCCTGTCTCTCTCCCTCTCTCTCTCACTATCTCTCTCCCTGCCTGATTAATTACTAGCCCTGAACTGGCCCTGCACTTGCCCTGCAGTATCCCTGATGTGTAATATGGATTCCCAGAGTAATTACACCACAATTTTCACAAAAAAGGTCTCAGAGTCTCAGAACTTCACACACAGTGCTTCTACTCGTCTCAGCAGTCGCAGCAGAAGTGATGCGTCACTGGCTTAACGAGCCTGAGCCAATCAGAGCAAGCCCTGCCCACTAGGTCAGGTGACCGCTTTCTTCCCGGGCTTTTGCGCACGATAAACAAACTAACAGTAAAAGTTTGCTAATGAATTGAATTTGTACGCAACAGCATATAGAGTAATTTATACGTAGCAATAGCGTATAATTTATAGGACAACTACGTAGCGAATGCGTACAAAGCCGAAGCGAATCACCTAACATTCGGATTCGCTTTGCAGCTGAAAATTTCCAAGATTTGATACGAATCAACGAATCGGCAAATAGATTCGCTCATCTCTAATCTCAATCCCATTCAAAGCAATGAGATCAAGCTGCAGTACCTAGTACAGCCACTATACTATTTGAGGCGCTGTGCCTGTTACACTATGAAGGGTCTGCAGCGCTCATCTGAAGAATAGCTGATCAGCGAGGGTGCAGTAGTCAGAACCCCACCGATCTGATACTGATTACCTGTATTGATGGGTCATCAATAAAATTCCTGGACAAGCCCTTGCCCTTTAAGTAGTTTGGATATAATAACGTTTAGATTGATGGTATGAAATCAAATATATCTGGAGATAAACTAGGGAAATTTGACAGAATCAGCAGAGGCATTTGTAGTAGACATAAGTGAACTGATTCCTTAGAATTTAAATTCGACCCACATTTTGGAAAAAATTCTGAGTTTTTTCAGATTTGTTTGGGTAAATTTAGATTTTTTTTGTGTGAGAGAGAGAGAGAGAGAGAGAGAGAGGGACCGAATTTTAGAGAATGTGTGCATCTCTAATGTGTAGTCTAGGGGCAGCATCAGGTCAGATTCTGAGGCTCAGACAATTAAAGCTTGATCTGTCTGATGATGACGTCATGAGAGCACAACAAAGCCTGCAATGAGGGGATGAACCACCACTAGATAGAAAGGAATTGCTAGGTATGCTTTGTGATGTCATCAGCCATCACCTGTCACAAATAAATAATATGATGAATAACAAAAATTGTAGTAATAATAATTAGAGATGAGTGCAGTTTTGAAAAGTTAGACTTGGCAACTTCGCCAAAGTTAGCCAAGAAATTTGATTCATTCTGAATTAATTTGTCACAAATTGCTATAAATCAGGTGTACCCAAACCACTCTGCAGTAAGGTACGGTACGGCAATTAGCTTCCTTTCATTTAATAATAAAAACCATACTGTATAGTCCTTCTTCATTGTTAATGGCCGCACAGCACCTTTAATGCACCTTTAAACAGGGGCTGTTGCTGGTATGGGGTTTGGCTGGTGGGGGGGGGGCAATATGCAGATTATTGGTGTTCTTGACAGTAAACACAGAATATTAATCAGCTCTGACATACCCACTTCTCCAGCCCCAGCACTCTCCTGCCCTACAGGTGGGAGCCCTTCTTATGCCATCTGCTTTTCCTCCTTTTCCACATCATCTAATATTGATGAGAATATGTCATCAGGAACATCCAGCTCCTCCTCTCTCTGCATCTCGCTGACTTTTCTAGAACATGGAGACCAAGAAGGATGATTTGGAAGAAGTAAAGCCAGCAAAAGATGAGGATGGTCATCATTAAGACCTGCCCCCCCCCCCCCCCACAAAGGGTGCAGAGTGGATGGTATTGGTTGGCACGCTGGCAGTGGACTAATAAAAGGCTTCTATCTTATTGGTATTGAATTACATATCCTAGTTTATAGCTGATTTAGGAATAAATGTAGGAATAAATAACTGACACAGAATAAGTCTCTCTACTCTCTCCCTGCATTCTCCCTGCAGTTTCCCTACAATCTCCCTGCACTCTCCCTCCCCAGTACTGCCCCATTAACACTTTGCAGCAACACTGTCTCTAGCCCATGAGCACTTGCCACATCTCTCCCTATACTCAGCTCACAGGACAATGGTGGAGATTGCATGGGATAAGAGTTTTATAAAGCTTTGACATCACAGGGAATGGCTATCCACAGATTGGCTGGCTGCTTTGAATTATGGATGATTTTGCATTACCGGGCTTCTTACTTTCACTTTTTAACACTTGCAGATGCCATTTTTAGAACTGCGAATTGTAGCTTTCCAAAACTTTAGACTGAATTCTGCTTCGAATGCTTCACTTCACTCAACAATAATATTAATAATAATAATAATAGAAATATAAAATAATAATAATAATAATAATAATAATAATAATAATAATAATAATAATAATAATAAAAAATTAATAATCATAATTTATTATTATTATTATTATTATTATTATTATTATTATTATTATTATTATTATAAACATTTTCAGACCTGCTAAAATATAGATTCCTGTTTCCTCTCCTGATAACTCCCTGAGGAGCAGTCTGAATGATAATGAAGTTGGTGTGACAGGAGCACGTACAAGGCTTCAAAGCCGCTTGATGTCAGAGCCTCTTAATTATTCATCTGGAATAATTGGCCTCCGTGATGATCTGTGACCTTTTTCAGTAAATGTCAGACGCTCATATTTGGATCTACATTTATCAATAACGAGACACATTATGTACATGGGAGGCGCTCTGCCCTTACACGGGAGATTCCTTATGGTTTTCCTTAGCTCTAATCATCGGGGATGATGTGCACAGTCACCGGATCGGCTGTAACTTAATTGTGGATTTTCTATGAACAATTTGCACTGAAATTGTGCGATAAAATGACAGTGACAATGCAGGTGAATGGGGCATTTGTGCAGATTTTCCACACCGTGGCATGCTCTCATCTTTCTGCATTTCACCCATGTTTGTGTTTTGCTCCATTCATTTCTATGGGAGTTCAACTATTTCCAGAATGGCTGAATAGAACGGCCATGTACAAGTCTGACTGGTTGCTCCATTCAATTCGCGGGACTTGGTAGGGGTAAGGGAACCCTGTTCTCATGATTGGTGAGGGCCTAGTGGTAGGAATCCTGTGGATAGGGGATAACTTTATATAGCCAGACTACCCCTTTAAAGGGGTTATCCAATCCTATAAAGAGCCCCCCAATAGGCCGGGCCCCTCACATTGAATATACTTACCTGGCTTCCCGCTCCGTGTGCCCTCCTGGTCCCTGCACTGCCGCTGCTGCTTCTCCCTGTGAAGGGGTGAAAACATCCAGTGTCGGGGGAGGAGCCAATGGTAGGTGGGGATGGCGACAAACCTCCCTAGTGTCACCCGCGATGCTAGGGAGGCTCATCCCCATCACTGCCTGCCATTGGCTTCTCCCCTCTCCCCCGACACCGGATGGTTTCATCCGTGTACAGGGAGATGCAGCAGCAGTGGTGCGGGGACCCAGGTAAGTATATTCAGTGTGGGGGGCCCAGCATATTGGGGGGCTCCTTATAGGATTGGATAACCCCTTTAAGTCCTGTTTTTGGTATTCATTACCGGGCAGCTGCTTTCCTGAGAAGAAGGAGAAAGAAGATTGCCTATAATAAGGGGCTGCTGACAATTGCCTTTAAAACGTGCAGAAGCTTCTCCTTCCTTCCATCTGGGACTTCACAGACATAATACAGTTTTCTCCTCTCAGTAATCTCATCTGCCTGACACGTCCTGACACAGTCTTGGCAGTGAAATATCAGGCGGTGACGGCAGCCGCACTGCTTGTACAAGGAGAACAGTAGAAGTTCTTGCACATTTGGTTACTGGTAGAAAACATGAAATCTAGTTACTCCATAATCAAAGCCGCGGCAAGGCACAGGCTGACATGACAGCGCCTCAGATTAGGCTCCAGCCGCCTTTGTTATTATTGAGACGCGTTTGTCTTTCCATTTGTGATTTGCTGAAATCTAGATTTGAGAGCCAATATCCTGCGGCAAGAACCCGGGAGACGATTCAGTAATAAGAGATATCATCGTGACACGTAATCTTTGGCGCTGTCACCGGGAATGAATATCAAACCGATGTCTGCAATGTAAACTTGTTTATTCAGCACATCCAAAAAATCCATCCTTATACTTAATAGTCCAACGTGACTGCAAAGAATCGGCCCAAACTTGGGTTCTATTTGAACTAGTCCAACATAATTTTTAAAGAAGACTTGTCAGCATGATCAAGCCTATCAATCCAGGTATGCTACCTGTTAGGGTTGATCCTGCTGATCACAAAGAGACCTGGATGGTAAAAATCTGTTGCACTGTTCCGGCGAAAGCAGAGTTTAATTATTTATGCAAGTAAGGGCGTCAGCGCAAAAAGGGGAGGAGAGGGGGCGTGACAAATTCAGGAAATCAGGAGCCCGCCCCTCAGTATACTGCAGCCCTGTCTTGCTTCTTGAATTAAAGGGGTTGTCCAAGTTATTTTTTGTCGTTTGTATGTTAACTAATCAAATATAACAGCTTTTCCAGCACTTTGTGCTTCTAAAGCTGCTGGTTTCTCAGATTTCACTCAGGGTCACATGACTTGTGATGTCAGCTTTCCTCCCTGCTCTTCTCATATTTTGCACAAGCAGATAAGAGTCTGTACACAAGACGTCACTGTGTCACTGTTCTGGCCACGCCTCCCTGCACTGTGCTGGCCATGCTCCCTGCTATGTGCTGGCCACGCCCCCTTCTCTGATGGCTCTATCTTCCTGGATTCTTTCTGATAAAACATTAACCCCTTCAGCCAGAACACACACAAGGCTCAAGGCTTTAGAACAGTAGCTACAGGCAATGAGGAAACACAGGATCTGCCCTCCTCATCCTGTAGACAAAGAGCTGACACTGGAGGAGATCTGCAGAGTATTGCACAAGAAAGGTAGGGGGAAGTTCCTGTGTGCATCAGTAATGTCATGGTACAGCTGGGACTTGTAGATCTACACATACAACATGCTGCTGAGTATTCCTGCAGACATGTCACTCAGGGCAGCACTTGTATTCACTGCAGAGCAGGGGGAGGGGCGGAGATTTTTGTTACTGCAGGTAAACAAAGAGCCAAAAGAGAACCAGGAAAATGAGGAAATATAGATTTTTTTTTTTGCCTAAAACTTGCTTAACTTAGTTATATATTGCTGCCCATTAGATTTACAGTACTATATATTTTTTTCCTAACTCAGACAACCCCTTTAAACTCTGCTCTCTCTGGAACAGTGCAACATATTTTCGCCATCCGGGTATCATTTTATTCAGCAGGAACAACCTTAACAGGAAGTATGTCGGATAAAGCTGATCCTGCTGACAAGTCTTTTTTAACGGTAATACAACCTCCTGATTGTGACAGACGTAGAGAATTGCTCATCCAGGGCTTCTTTGCTCATGAATATAAAGCTAAAACTATAGTAAAGACTGAAACACCCAGGATAATTTGGGCTGAGAAAAATGGCAACAATGTTATTTTAAATAACAAAGCAGATAAAAATCTGTGGGAAAAATATTGAAATATAAAACATAACATAATCTCAGCATTTTGCGTCATCTCCTCTTCTTTTTTTTTATCTTATTCTTTCTTACATTGCAGCCAAAACTATAAGAAACATGTAAGGAATTCTCTTTGTGTCCCTGGAGCTAAGCCATTCCCCCTCCCTCATATTCCTGAGTCTGGCTATATGGCACCTGGCTGCAGCAGACACCCTCCCCCACTGCTCTGTCTGCAGTATAAATCCCACCCCTTAGATGCCCACTAGCGGAAAATGGAAAATGTATGTATTTTTATTGTTCAATTTGAATGGAACAATAATGTATCATGTGCATCGTGCATGCGCATGTATCAAGCTCTAATAGAAAGCTGAAATTCCCCCAGAAGTCCCATGTACTGACATAAGTCCCACAGAAATCCCTTCCCATAGACTTATTTAAAGAAGAACTCCTACAAAAAAATGTTATTCTCTGACCTGTTAGAAAGGTGCATGATGTAATCTGTAGTGAATGTAATATTCTAATCAGAGACTGTAATTCTGAGTTATCCCCTCTCTTCTAATTGTAGCTGGGACATGTGACCAACTCCCTGACCTCCAACTGACCCAGGACAGGAAGCCATTTACTGTTCTATTCATTCCTATGAGACTGAAAGTGAGGCTCCCATAGGAATGCATAGAGAAATAGACTTCCTGTCCACACAGAGTCTGCTTGCTGGCCACATGACACAGATGAGAAGCATCAGGGAGATATAACTCACAAATATAGACACTGGTAAGAAAATTACATTCACTACAGATTACATCATGTAGATTTCTTAAAGGACATGGAATAAATTTTTTTGCGGGAGTTTTTAAGTCCCCTAGACTTTCAGTGGGCAGTGTGCATGCTCTAATAGAACCAGTGGACACAGGACAACCCTTTTTAGCTTCTCATTGATTTATATTTAGTGGGAAATAAATACTTTTATTTCAGCTTAACAGATGTAGTAATAATTACTATTATTGTTATTGTTACAGTATTATTATCATGTGCTTCCCTCATTTGCGCTATTGCCCCTCACCACTGGGTTCCATTACAACTAATGCAGCATTTGCATGGAGATGGTACGTTCTTCTCATGTTCACTTGGGTTTCCCCCAGGTTTTTGGGTTTCCACCCAATCTCTTAAATTGTTGGGGGCAGGTCTATTAATCCTGCCTAAAAGTTGGACAACAGAAACGTAGGAAGTCTATAGATATGCCATATTCATGACCTTGGCTCAGGCTGGTTGAACAACTCTTGGAAACATTTCTATATTTTCATACCATTTGCTTGGCTTGCTTTGCAACATATTTTTTTTTTTTTGCTAAAATGTGTGTGCACCCCTTTACTGCTGAGCCACACCCCTTTGTCAAGAACTCATGCCCCCTCAATGATTGAGCAGAAAAACATTTATTCACCGTAATAAATATGTATGAAACAATGTTTACACTCAATAGTAACATAAACAATAAACACAAATAGGATAAATGTTAAAAATAAGCAAATAACACAATTAAAACTTAGAAGATATAGATGAAGAACTGGATACATTTTTTTTTAATAAAAAATAAAAAGTGATGGACCAGATGATTTTACTTTGCTATCTGACTATCTGACTTTGCTAAGTGTCCATAGCTGGAAGGTCCAATAACCCTCCCTATTGACTAGTCTGGAGAAACGGTTCCCAGAGGCCTCAGAGATCTGTTCCAGGGTTATTAGTCTCAATAAGGTAAAATATTTACTGTGGACACTGACAAGAGTCTGGAGTCTGCCTAGATGAATATTGATGCCATGTCGGTTCAGCCTCTATTTCATGGGCTGTAGGGTCCATCTGACATAATGCAGCCGACAGGGACAGGAGATCAATGATTGAGGCACACTAGATTATCCTCTTTCACAATATGTCTAAAAGAAAGTGAGACGTGTTGTACCAAAATGCATCAGATTTTGGCATAAAATAAGCCAAAACTCAGATGCAGCCACGAAAGTAAATATTGGCCATTGGGATAGGAAACTTGGACTTAGGCTGATTTTAATTAGTGTAAGTATAAAGCTGTCGCCTGCTCTCCCTGCGCTCACTGGAAGCCTTTTGGCACCAGGAGAGGTATAGAGTGAACTCTCATTGCATTCACTGGAAGCCTTTTGGCACCAGGAGAGGTATAGAGTGGGCTCGGCATGCATGTTGGTACCTGCATTCACTGGATTTAATGGAGGCCGTTCTGGCACCAAATAGGATTAAAAGCAGAGTGGACCCAGCATGCACTCCCTGAATTTTATACTACCCCCTATGGCACATACGTAACAGGTAGCATTAGTGTTAGGTTCCCGTCTTACAGAGATCGCCTTGACGTTTGGCAGACGGGCCCAAATAATTTTGTACAAAATATTTTGCTAAGAATCTCGAATTTACTAAACAAGCGCAGCATTAGCACCAGAATATTTTCTATTATTATGGCACTTTTTTTTACTTTATTTGGTTTGCAGAGCGCTGTGCACTGTATATATATATTTTTCTTTAGTCTATAAGTAGGATACAGTGCTGTATTACCAACAAGAAAGACGTAAATGTTATAATTTACATTAATTGCAATGTTTATTATTATTATTGTTATTATTATTATAAAATATGCTTAAAGGCTATGTAAACCTTTGGGGGCAATTTTTTAAAATGTTTGCATATTATATTTATTTTGAGCTAACAATCATTTTTCAATAGGTCTTTATTAACACTATGGAATCCTTTACTCTGTACAGAGCTGAGATGCTCTACTAGCTGCCTGTGAATTTTTTTTCATTTCCGTCATCCAAGGAGCACACAGACTCCTTATCTCTGCTCTCCCACATTATAAACACTCATTACAGCTCAATCCTTATCTTACTGATAAGAGTGTGGCCTAAATAAGTGTTTATGACCTCTCAGTAGTTTAGAGATTAGTGTTTAGCGAGCATGCTCGGCCGAACTCGCTGATCGGCCGAGAATGCCTACGCTCGGGTCCGCTCGGTGTTCGGCCGAACACCGAGTGTACTCGAGCGCAATGCTCGAGTCTCTTCCCCGCACTGTAATGTTGATTTGTACGCTAATGCGTACGAATTTGTATGGTAATGCATACAAGTTCAGTTAATTAGCATACTTTTACGAGTGAAAGGAGTAAAAGAGGAGAAGTCGCGATTCTGACCTTTTTCTATTAACCAGACATCCTCCCCTCTTCCGAGCGGGGGGTGCCTGGTTTAGTCCCATTGACTAACATTATGCCGGAGCAACCCCTAGTGCTCGGCCAGAGCACCCGAACATACGAAAGCCGAGGTGCTCGCTCAACACTATTAGAGATAAGGCATATTAGATGACCGACACAAAGTGAAAGTACCAGTCACACAGTTAGAAAAACAATTAACCCTTTGTGACTGAACTGCTCAATATTTTTAATAAAGGCCAAATGAAAAAATGATGTTTAGTGAAAAATAAGTTAAACGCAATTATAAAAAAAATTGAGGTGTACATAGCCTTTAAGGGTCTTTATGATTAGACATGTCCTCTGAGTCTCAAGGCAAACCATCATTTATCTCTCTTGACTCCCTGTAAATATTTAATAGGCAAATAATATTACAAAGTCACCAACTTCTCAGCATGTAACAGCAGATAATCAGGGTTATGAAAATAATAAAGTCAATAAAAGAGCAGAAATGGCGCAGAGACTTCACCTCCACTGAACTGCAAACACGTACACAACTAAATGCTTCAGAAACCGAATAACCTCTTTAATGGGTAGAAACTCAACAGGATAAATGAATAATTCACAGTAAAAAGTCACGAACTTCAGTCAATAAAAATAAAATATATAAAGACATTAACAAAGGAAAATAATCCATTGTAAAACCTGAATGTAACGGAACATTATGAGCCGTCCTTTCATATGTTACACTGTTACCATATACTGTTCAGTTCTCAGCTATCTGTCGTCAATGTAACGGCTCCTACACTGGGCGAGCATCGAGAAAATCATTGCTAACAAACATTCGTAGGAACATCCAGGAGCAATGACCTCCTGCTGTAAAAGAGCTCGTTCATCAGATAACATTGTGCAGACACCCAAATCATCATTTACCGGCAGCAGATCGTGATGTCTAAACGCCTTCTGATGCCAGCAAACAATGATTTTGTAAGAGGACGAGCAATGACTTTAGTGATTATTGCTAAACATACTGTGGAGGAGATCACTGCATGTAAGTATGTCTACTCCATTGATGAGCAGGTGGATGATCAGAAGAAACACTTCCTCCCAGACAATCATCTGCTCAACTGAAAAATGTAATAGGAGCAGTATTATAGTAGTTATATTCTTGTACATAGGAGGCAGTATTATAGTAGTTATATTCTTGTACATAGGAGGCAGTATTATAGTAGTTATATTCTTGTACATAGGAGGCAGTATTATAGTAGTAATATTCTTGTACATAGGAGGCAGTATTATAGTAGTAATATTCTTGTACATAGGAGGCAGTATTATAGTAGTTATATTCTTGTACATATGAGGCAGTATTATAGTAGTTATATTCTTGTACATAGGAGCAGTATTATAGTAGTTATATTCTTGTACATAGGAGGCAGTATTATAGTAGTAATATTCTTGTACATAGGAGGCAGTATTATAGTAGTAATATTCTTGTACATAGGAGGCAGTATTATAGTAGTTATATTCTTGTACATATGAGGCAGTATTATAGTAGTTATATTCTTGTACATAGGAGCAGTATTATAGTAGTTATATTCTTGTACATAGGAGGCAGTATTATAGTAGTTATATTCTTGTACATAGGAGGCAGTATTATAGTAGTAATATTCTTGTACATATGAGGCAGTATTATAGTAGTTATATTCTTGTACATAGGAGGCAGTATTATAGTAGTTATATTCTTGTATATAGGAGCAGTATTATAGTAGTTATATTCTTGTACATAGGAGCAGTATTATAGTAGTTATATTCTTGTACATAGGAGCAGTATTATAGTAGTTATATTCTTGTATATAGGAGCAGTATTATAGTAGTTATATTCTTGTACATAGGAGCAGTATTATAGTAGTTATATTCTTCTACATAGGAGCAGTATTATAGTAGTTATATTCCTGTACATAGGAGCAGTATTATAGTAGTTATATTCTTGTACATAGGAGCAGTATTATAGTAGTTATATTCTTGTATATAGGAGCAGTATTATAGTAGTTATATTCTTGTACATAGGAGCAGTATTATAGTAGTTATATTCTTGTACATAGGAGCAGTATTATAGTAGTTATATTCTTGTATATAGGAGCAGTATTATAGTAGTTATATTCTTGTACATAGGAGCAGTATTATAGTAGTTATATTCTTGTACATAGGAGGCAGTATTATAGTAGTTATATGCTTTTATATATGAGCATTATTATAAGAAGAGGAATACACTTAGACTATAATACATTTTTTTCTATCTGAATAAGACCTGAAATCTGCCCTTTTTTTCCTAATACAGAATATCTTTGGTAAACATATGCTCTTTAACTTTCAAACTGCCAAGAATTCCTACTGCATGTAATGTATTGTGCTGCATTACTTTGTGTCAGTGGCAACATTCCTTCATTGTATGTGTCTTTTTTACTTTCTTTTAAATTATAAGATCTGAGGAAATTTTTCTAAAGCCTCTTCACGTTTGATCATCGAGGAGGTGAATTCCACCAGTCTCTTCTGACACTGCAACCCAATGACTCATTTCTTTGTCGAACAAGGTTCACTCCGTTAAATCAATGACCCCCAATAGAATCTATGTTCTTATTATGGGGTCTATTGGATCACATTGAGGTTTCTTTGTGTCGCATGTGAATACAGCCTTAGATCCTTATTTTCAGATCTTGCTTTTTCCTTCCACGAATGTTTGTGTTTTGCTCCCCTCCTAACCAAGTGTTAACTTAATTGTGTTAAAGTATTTTTAGCCATTAATTAGCTGTAAATATTATATCTGAACATGTGTTACCGACACTTACTTTACTGCAAGCTGTCATCTGCATATGGAGCATTAGCGGCAGCACAGAGATCTCACGTCTTTGATGTATTACTGTAGCTGAGCTCCTCAATCAGAGACGCTGCCAGCAGTAATCATTGTAATGCTACAAAACCAGCCACCTTGCAAAACAACGTCAATCTCAAGCAGCAACGTTCTGGAAGCTGCCAAGGCCGCCCCGTTCTGGAGGCAGCACATCGTGTTCTTCTTCATCAACAAAAACCTTAAGACCTTCTTTATTTGCCGAGTTTTATTAGTTGATACAAGGAAAGTGTAAACACAACTGTTGTGGGCAATTTGTGCAAAATAAAAACAATATTTGCTAATTCTGCAGACGCTCCTTATATGACGTAACTTCTTCCAGTCGCCCATGGCGGTTCTTTCTTCACCACACCTTTCAGTTGCCTCTGTTCTTGTCCTTGTCATTGACTTTTTCCTGGGGTGAATGTGGTCATGTCTCATTGACAACCCCTTTATAGTTTATTGATGTATATGATGCATGGACCTGCACACTGGATACATAATAACTAGATATGGAAGTGTCCAATGTACTTGAGAACATGGTAGACTGGTCGGTAGACATAGGTGGAGCAAATCTCAAGTAAGTTCTATGCTCCTTCATCTACTGTTGGAGAATTTCTTTAAAGCTGATGACAGTAATACAGTCTCATTAGTTTCAATGACAGCATTAAAGGGACCATTTATGGGGCATGGTGTTACTTAGGGCGCCACTACATGTCTAGCTGTTGTGTGGCGGTGTTAAGCTGGCCATACTCATAACATACCATATTTTTCGCCCTATAAGATGCATTTTTTTCCTGCAAAAGTGGGGGAAAATGCCTCTGTATCTTATGGAGCAAATGCTAATGAGCACTTCCTTTATGGAAGCGCTCATTAACAACGGAGGACCAGAAAGCGATGAAGACTCTGTACTCACCGCTCCCTGGTCCTCAGCTATCAGAGTGAGGCCGCTCTGTGACCTTACGTCATGTGCGCCAGTTCACAGCACAGTCGACGGAGGAGGAAGAGGGAGAAGAGCATAGGCGGTGAGGAGCTGCGGCGTCCAGGAGCAGGAGAGGTAAGTACTTTATTTTATATGCGCTGAGGCTATGGGCTGATATAAGAGGCATGCGGGCAGATAAATGGCATGGGGGCTGACATTAGAGGCATGGGGCTGATATGAGAGGCATGAGGGCTGATGAGAGGCATGGGGCTCTGATATGAGATCTAATTGGGGGTCATTCACATTGGTGTCTGATCTGAGGTCTGATTGGGGGTCTGATCTGAGGTCTAATGAAAAATATTTTTTTTCTTATTATGGGCCGATGCGTCTTATAGGGCGAAAAATTTAGTTATATTATGTCCCTATCCCATGAGTGCATGCCTATGTCAATACGCAACAAAATGCAGCTGGCTTAGCTTGCTGCTGATTGACATTGTGCTGCAGAGTTCACACCAGTTTTTTGGTCAGCTATTTCCATCAGATGAAAATGTAGGATTTTACCAGCAGCTGGTCTTGGGAAGATAATCTTCCAGTCAAGCATGCATGTGTGTGGAGGAATCCTAAGCATATATAAGAGGCTCGTCCTATTGTCTTGTGCTATTTCAGACACTATGATATATCACAGCTGATATTGGAGGCATGTCCCCGTTATATCAGCCGCCAACTTTGCCAGAGATGGTGCAGAAACTAGTGGAAAGTGGAAAAGGAATCCCCATCAGTGAAAACTCTTCAGCACGGACCTGCTGCTCTTTTTGGGAATCGTATTTTGGATTCCACTTTTTTATAAAGATCTTCCTAAAGGAAAAAAAACAACGCAAAGTGTGTCCTGTATCTGCTGCAGAATCCGAAATCCAAGGGAACTCCCTTGCTTTCGATTTTCTGGATTTGTAGTTTAAATGCTGCAGGTCTGACCCTGGAGTAGCTCAATTCAATGAAACTAATCCACGTGTAATAACCCACCACGGTTTCCATCTGACAACCATGCCAAGAAGAAACATTTATCTTCTTCACATCATTTTGAAACCCATGGAAAATCCACCCTGTTTCCATGCCCTGAAAGGGCACTATTACTAAGTGGGACTTTTAGGGGCCACCATTACTGAGTGAAGAGTACTGCAACCCACCTTCTTCCAAGCAAATGTGTGGCCCCTTTCTAAAAGAAGCTCTAACATGTTATATCATAGGAAACATGAAGCCTCCTCATTTGTTACCAGAGCTCCCCGGTTCAGTGTCCCCCAGTGCCCATGGATTTTATTAGGGCATGCACAGATGTAGATGTCCCTGCTGCATATCCCTGAGTGTTCTCCTTACATTGGCTGAATTCGGTCAATATAGAAGTGGAAATATTGTTCTACCTTATCATCTGATTCAGCTGCATAGAAGCCCAGAGATGGGGGCATTATGTCCCAACCATCGAGTCTTCAAGAGGCTTGGAAATCAGTGGTAAGCTGCAGGATGTTTTTGGGGCTGGACTGGATTCTGTGGTTGTATTGTGGTGGAGGGATGACTTAGATGTGGTGGGTTTGGATTGGAATTCTGCTTGTCGGAGGTCAGAAGTCCATTGCTGTCAGTGTCCTCCCCCACATTATTGATATCTATCTGCAGTCCTAGCAGTACAACCATCACTAATCTGATAAAAGATCCTGCGAGGTGCATCTGAATGTCCTCCATCATCTCGTCCAGTCCCTGTGAAGTATATATCTAGAAAAAGAAGATTTACAGCTCATATCACGTCCAGCGGCCGAAGTTCTACAAGAGTTTATTAGAGCCAAGATGATCAGTTGCCACAGAAAACTCAGACTGCAGCTGGAACATTACAGGGAATGAGGATTAAGCTACACACAAGATAATCAGCCACTGTCGGAACGCGGGAACGATGGACGATGCTATCTGCTGGTAATCCTGCTGTCTCCAGTCTCCATTACTCATCCAATCACAAGCATTGCCTTCCCCGAGCCCAGAGACTGGAACCAACTGCTCATTCATCCTCATCGAAGAAGAACAGGACTAGATTCATGGCTTCACTCCATACTGTTCATGTACACTTCATTATGTGCTGGGCTGAAGCAACAGGAACAATGTAATTCTTAACTAATATCTGCAGGAGTGCGGAGATGGAGGCTACACCCGGGCTCTGAAGAGCCACATGTAAGAGGATGGCAGTGCTATGGACAGAACATGACTGTATGGGATAATGTCAAGGAGAATCAAGGTGTAAATCTAGAAAATAAAGGTTGAGCCACCACTCCCTTAACGTTACCACCACTCCTTCAAAGAGTATGCCTTGTGCTGAATCATTTATTAATATTTCTATAAAGATCTATTTTTTTATACAGACCTCCAGTTCTCCTGTGCAGACCAGAGTTTGAGTGCAATTATCAAATGTCTTCCTGTATCCAACACTTATATACATATACAGTCACCACTAGAAGGAGCTCAGGAGTTTAATACAGATATATACAGCCACCACTAGAGAGAGCTCAGGAGTTTAATACAGATATAAACAGCCACCACTAGAGGGAGCTCAGGAGATTACTACATACAGATATATACAGCCACCACTAGAGGGAGCTCAGGAGATTACTACATACAGATATATACAGCCACCACTAGAGGGAGCTCAGGAGATTACTACATACAGATATATACATCCACCACTAGAGGGAGCTCAGGAGATTACTACATACAGATATATACAGCCACCACTAGAGGGGGCTCAGGAGATTACTGCATACAGATATATACAGCCACCACTAGAGGGATCTTAGGAGATTACTACATACAGATATATACAGCCACCACTAGAGGGAGCTCAGGAGATTACTACATACAGATATATACAACCACCACTAGAGGGAGCTCAGGAGATTACTACATACAGAAATATACAGCCACCACTAGAGGGAGCTCAGGAGATTACTACATACAGATATAAACAGCCACCACTAGAGGAAGCTCAGGAGATTACTACATACAGATATAAACAGCCACCACTAGAGGGAGCTCAGGAGATTACTACATACAGATATATACAGCCACCACTAGAGGGAGCTCAGGAGATTACTACATACAGATATATACAGCCACCACTAGAGGGAGCTCAGGAGATTACTACATACAGAAATATACAGCCACCACTAGAGGGAGCTCAGGAGATTACTACATACAGATATATACAGCCACTACTAGAGAGAGCTCAGGAGATTACTACATACAGATATATACAGCCACCACTAGAGGGAGCTCAGGAGATTACTATATACAGATATACAGTCACCACTAGAGGGAGCTCAGGAGATTACTACATACAGATATATACAGCCACCACTACAGGAAGCTCAGGAGATTACTATATACAGATATATACAGTCACCACTAGAGGGAGCTCAGGAGATTACTACATACAGATATATACAGCCACTACTAGAGAGAGCTCAGGAGATTACTACATACAGATATATACAGCCACCACTAGAGGAAGCTCAGGAGATTACTATATACAGATATATACAGTCACCACTAGAGGGAGCTCAGGAGATTACTGCATACAGATATATACAGCCACCACTAGAGGGAGCTCAGGACATTACTACATACAGATATATACAGCCACTACTAGAGGGAGCTCAGGAGATTACTACATACAGATATATACAGCTACCACTAGAGGGAGCTCAGGAGATTACTACATACAGATATATACAGCCACCACTAGAGGGAGCTCAGGAGATTACTACATACAGATATATACAGCCACCACTAGAGGGAGCTCAGGAGATTACTACATACAGATATATACAGCCACCACTACTAGGGGGAGCTCAGGAGATTACTACATACAGATATATACAGCCACCACTAGAGGGAGCTCAGGAGATTACTACATACAGATATATACAGCCACCACTAGAGGGAGCTCAGGAGATTACTACATATAGATATATACAGCCACCACTAGAGGGAGCTCAGGAGACTACTACATACAGATATATACAGTCACCACTAGATGGAGCTCAGGAGATTACTACATACAGATATATACAGCCACCACTAGAGGGAGCTCAGGAGATTACTACATACAGATATATACAGCCACCATTAGAGGGAGCTCAGGAGACTACTACATACAGATATATACAGCCACCACTAGAGGGAGTATGGAGTAGGTAAGTCTACTCCATACGTGGCAGGTGCCAGAATGTTTATTAGGGTGAATGGCATTAGGGATCAAAAGATCTCAGGTTCTAGCCCCCTAAGGGAGTTAAAAGTTAATATTGAAACAGTTTAAAAAGTAAAAAAAAGAAATATTAAAAATTTAAATCATCCCCTCCCGTATAAAAATATATAAATAATACAAAAATATCAGGTATTTTCAGATCTGAAAGTGTCTGAACTATTAAAATATTTTTGTTTTAAATTCCTGTGCAGTGAACACCTTAATGGAAATAAAAAATAAATAAAAAAAACGACTCAGTGTTTTTCTTTTTTTTAAACTAGTAAAAAAAAAAAAGTTTGGCATCACTACATTCATACTGAGCTGCAGAATAAGGCCATCATGTGATTTTTAGTGCACCGTTAAAGCCGTCTTGTCAAAACCCACAAAACCTTGGCAGAATATTTTTTTTTTTTTTTTTTCAATTTAACCCCACAAATAATGTTTTCCCCATTTTCCAACAGCAGACAACTTAACTCACAAAAATAAGCCCTCATATGGCATATCATGTGAATGGATTTTTTTTTTTTAAGTTATAGCTATTGGAATATGGGGAGGAAAAAATGAAGATGCAAAACACAAAAAAATGGGCCCGTTCCCTGAAGCATTCCCTGCCCATGCCATGCCACTTTTTTAGACCTGGTGTGAGCGGGGATGAGGTCATAGATTCTGCTGTAACATGATGTGTGACAGAATCGGAGCCAGATATACTCCACTTTTGTTCGAAAATGACCCCTAAGATTTTAATGACCCCCTTGACATGTAAATTAGGAATATTCCATCAAAGAAGAAGATTTTTGTAGGACATCTACATCTTTTTTGGATTGGAAAATGATTCTGGTTAAACAGATAAGGAATGAGTTGCCACTCTGGAAAGAAACTATACAATACAAAAATAGATGGACTAATATAAGTGTTAATTAGACCAATGTAACAAAAATAGGATTCTTCAAATAAGAAAAAAAGCAATGACTATTATATAATTTTAATTGTATCTCTTATCTCACTGGAATTTTATATTTAGTTTAATTACTTTTTTATATTTTTAAAAGTAATAATAATAATAATAATAATAATAATTATTATTATTATTATTATTATTATTATTACATATGTTTAGTCTTGATGAGTATTTTGTACCTTTCTCTGTATCAATAAAGGGAAACAAAGTTCTATTCCCACTTCCTCCCATCCCCTGCTTGAACTTGATGGACGGATGTCCTATTTCAACTAGGTATGCAGTGAGCTCCCCCTAGTGGTGGCAGCAGACACACAGAATCATATCAGCGAATTCTATGGCTTTGTGAAGGGAAGCAGTGGATTTGGAGCTCTGTATCAGGAGAATCGAGCTTTGTGATGGGAAAAGTAGACCTTTTTTTTTATAAATCCTTTTACACTCTGGTGCCTGCACTTTGCAGCAACCCAGATCTCTGCGTCTTGGATGTATCTTCTTGTGTGGGAGTGGTTGAAATCAGATATTGTGGAGCAAAATGGCATGACAACCCTAGCTCTGCTGCATATGCATGCACACCTTGAACTCCTATACATGCCTTTATTCAACCCATTGACTTAAATACAGCGGTCCTTCAAATTAAAATATTAATTAGTTCCAGGATGACCATTGTATGTTGAAACCATTAGGACTTGAGGTTCCAAAGCCCCAAAATGTCATCCAAGATAAGAGAAAATGAAGTTTTAAGAAAAATAAGCAGATAACTAAGAGAAATAAAACAAGTCCTTACATATAACAGTCAGGAATAACTGCTAACAAGTAACTAATATAGGTATTTACCTGAGAAGTTCCCTTGATTGGTTGGATCTGAGTCTGAGACATTGTATGTTGAGTCTGGTTTTCACCTACGATGGGTCAGAAAAGATCATTGTTTTTGGAAACTATTGTATCCTGAGGGAGCACTGAAGGAGCTATCCTCTTCATAACTTTTGTGCATCCACCACTGGTCAAATCTATTTTCTAGATAATGTTAGATGAGATGAGCGTGCTGACCCATCCCCTTCCCTGCCCAAGCCACCTTCTTGAGACCTGGCATGAGTGGGAAAGAAGACGTAGATTCTGCCGCAACAGGACGTGAAACAGAATGTGTGCCAGATATACGCCACAAAAGTGATGTATATCTGTTCATAAATGACCCCCTAAGATTCTAAAGCATATGTGTAATATATACCTTTCACCAAAAACTGGAACTCTAGTGATCTTACAACGTTCCAGCGTGTTCCCCTTTAAGACTAACTAGGATGTAATAGTGTAACAATAATAATATACATGTAAAGTCCTGATTGGATACAATGTAACTTTATAACAGTCTGACCTCGGACAATTGCCAGACAGATTTCAAACCATTAGGTCTCCGTGTGTTGTCTACAGTCATATGTCAGTTCTGCAAATGATAGAACATGTCCTATTCTGGTCTACAAAAGGCAGTCCATGGACCCCATTGAAGTCAATGGTTCTGGGAAAAAATGTAGCTGGCACACGGACGTATTTGTATTTACAGTCATGTGCATGAGGTCTTATATGATATTTTACAAAGTATAGAACTTATTGATCTATTCTTAGAGATCTGGATTTATGGAGACCTCACTGGATATAGGTGTCATTCCTTAAAGGGGCATTCCCATAAATTATCCGACTGCTGACATTATGATCGTTCAAAGTCTCACCTTTGGGACCCTCAATGATCTGGAGACCGATGGGAAAGTTTAGTTTACATCAATGGATCAGTGTTTACTATCAAAATATTGTTTGTTGCTCAGGACTGCAGGTTACATCTACTACATTATCTGTATTCAGAGAGTTATCACTGTGTTATCTGTGGTGTTACATAGGACTGCAGGTGACATCTACTACATTATCTGCACTCAGAGAGTTATCACTGTGTTATCTGTGGTGTTACATAGGACTGCAGGAGACATCTACTACATTATCTGTACTGAGAGAGTTATCACTGTGTTATCTGTGGTGTTACATAGGACTGCAGGTGACATCTACTACATTATCTGTACTCAGAGAGTTATCACTGTGTTATCTGTGGTGTTACATAGGACTGCAGGTGACATCTACTACATTATCTGTACTCAGAGAGTTATCACTGTGTTATCTGTGGTGTTACATAGGACTGCAGGTGACATCTACTACATTATCTGTACTCAGAGAGTTATCACTGTGTTATCTGTGGTGTTACAAAGGACTGCAGGTGACATCTACTACATTATCTGTACTCAGAGAGTTATCACTGTGCTATCTGTGGTGTTACATAGGACTGCAGGTGACATCTACTACATTATCTGTACTCAGAGAGTTATCACTGTGTTATCTGTGGTGTTACAAAGGACTGCAGGTGACATCTACTACATTATCTGTACTCAGAGAGTTATCACTGTGTTATCTGTGGTGTTACATAGGACTGCAGGTGACATCTACTACATTATCTGTATTCAGAGAGTTATCACTGTGTTATCTGTGGTGTTACATAGGACTGCAGGAGACATCTACTACATTATCTGTACTCAGAGAGTTATCACTGTGTTATCTGTGGTGTTACATAGGACTGCAGGAGACATCTACTACATTATCTGTACTCAGAGAGTTATCACTGTGTTATCTGTGGTGTTACAAAGGACTGCAGGTGACATCTACTACATTATCTGTATTCAGAGAGTTATCACTGTGTTATCTGTGGTGTTACATAGAACTGCAGGAGACATCTACTACATTATCTGTACTCAGAGAGTTATCACTGTGTTATCTGTGGTGTTACATAGGACTGAAGGTTACATCTACTACATTATCTGTACTCTGAGAGTTATCACTGTGTTATCTGTGGTGTTACATAGGACTGAAGGTTACATCTACTACATTATCTGCACTCAGAGAGTTATCACTGTGTTATCTGTGGTGTTACATAGGACTGCAGGAGACATCTACTACATTATCTGTACTCAGAGAGTTATCACTGTGTTATCTGTGGTGTTACATAGGACTGAAGGTTACATCTACTATATTATCTGTACTCAGAGAGTTATCACTGTGTTATCTGTGGTGTTACATAGGACTGAAGGTTACATCTACTATATTATCTGTACTCAGAGAGTTATCACTGTGTTATCTGTGGTGTTACATAGGACTGCAGGTGACATCTACTACATTATCTGTACTCAGAGAGTTATCACTGTTATCTGTGGTGTTACATAGGAATGCAGGAGACATCTACTACATTATCTGTACTCAGAGAGTTATCACTGTGTTATCTGTGGTGTTACATAGGACTGCAGGTGACATCTACTACATTATCTGTATTCAGAGAGTTATCACTGTGTTATCTGTGGTGTTACATAGGACTGCAGGAGACATCTACTACATTATCTGTACTCAGAGAGTTATCACTGTGTTATCTGTGGTGTTACATAGGACTGCAGGTGACATCTACTGCATTATCTGTACTCAGAGAGTTATCACTGTGTTACCTGTGGTGTTACATAGGACTGCAGGAGACATCTACTGCATTATCTGTACTCAGAGAGTTATCACTGTGTTATCTATGGTGTTACATAGGACTGCAGGAGACATCTACTACATTATCTGTACTCAGAGAGTTGTCACTGTGTTATCTGTGGTGTTACATAGGACTGCAGGTGACATCTACTACACTATCTGCACTCAGAGAGTTATCACTGTGTTATCTGTGGTGTTACATAGGACTGCAGGTGACATCTACTACATTATCTGTACTCAGAGAGTTATCACTGTGTTATCCGTGGAGTTACACAGGACTTCAGGTGACATCTACTACATTATCTGTACTCAGAGAGTTATCACTGTGTTATCTGTGGAGTTACATAGGACTGCAGGTTACATCTACTACATTATCTGTACTCAGAGTTATCACTGTGTTATCTGTGGTGTTACATAGGAATGCAGGTGACATCTACTACATTATCTGTACTCAGAGAGTTATCACTGTGTTATCTGTGGTGTTACATAGGACTGCAGGTGACATCTACTACATTATCTGTACTCAGAGAGCTATCACTGTGTTATCGGTGGTGTTACATAGGACTGCAGGTGACATCTACTACATTATCTGTACTCACAGAGTTATCACTGTGTTATCGGTGGTGTTACATAGGACTGCAGGTGACATCTACTACATTATCTGTACTCAGAGAGTTATCACTGTGTTATCTGTGGTGTTACATAGGACTGCAGGTGACATCTACTACATTATCTGTACTCAGAGAGTTATCACTGTGTTATCTGTGGTGTTACATAGGACGGCAGGAGACATCTACTGCATTATCTGTACTCAGAGAGTTATCACTGTGTTATCTATGGTGTTACACAGGACTGCAGGTGACATCTACTACATTATCTGTACTCAGAGAGTTATCACTGTGTTATCTGTGGTGTTACATAGGACTGCAGGTGACATCTACTACATTATCTGTACTCAGAGAGTTATCACTGTATTATCTGTGGTGTTACATAGGACTGCAGGTTACATCTACTACATTATCTGTACTCAGAGAGTTATCACTGTGTTATCTGTGGTGTTACATAGGACTGCAGGAGACATCTACTACATTATCTGTACTCAGAGAGTTATCACTGTGTTATCTGTGGTGTTACATAGGACTGCAGGTGACATCTACTGCATTATCTGTACTCAGAGAGTTATCACTGTGTTACCTGTGGTGTTACATAGGACTGCAGGAGACATCTACTGCATTATCTGTACTCAGAGAGTTATCACTGTGTTATCTATGGTGTTACATAGGACTGCAGGAGACATCTACTACATTATCTGTACTCAGAGAGTTGTCACTGTGTTATCTGTGGTGTTACATAGGACTGCAGGTGACATCTACTACACTATCTGCACTCAGAGAGTTATCACTGTGTTATCTGTGGTGTTACATAGGACTGCAGGTGACATCTACTACATTATCTGTACTCAGAGAGTTATCACTGTGTTATCCGTGGAGTTACACAGGACTGCAGGTGACATCTACTACATTATCTGTACTCAGAGAGTTATCACTGTGTTATCTGTGGAGTTACATAGGACTGCAGGTTACATCTACTACATTATCTGTACTCAGAGAGTTATCACTGTGTTATCTGTGGTGTTACATAGGAATGCAGGTGACATCTACTACATTATCTGTACTCAGAGAGTTATCACTGTGTTATCTGTGGTGTTACATAGGACTGCAGGTGACATCTACTACATTATCTGTACTCAGAGAGCTATCACTGTGTTATCGGTGGTGTTACATAGGACTGCAGGTGACATCTACTACATTATCTGTACTCACAGAGTTATCACTGTGTTATCGGTGGTGTTACATAGGACTGCAGGTGACATCTACTACATTATCTGTACTCAGAGAGTTATCACTGTGTTATCTGTGGTGTTACATAGGACTGCAGGTGACATCTACTACATTATCTGTACTCAGAGAGTTATCACTGTGTTATCTGTGGTGTTACATAGGACGGCAGGAGACATCTACTGCATTATCTGTACTCAGAGAGTTATCACTGTGTTATCTATGGTGTTACACAGGACTGCAGGTGACATCTACTACATTATCTGTACTCAGAGAGTTATCACTGTGTTATCTGTGGTGTTACATAGGACTGCAGGTGACATCTACTACATTATCTGTACTCAGAGAGTTATCACTGTATTATCTGTGGTGTTACATAGGACTGCAGGTTACATCTACTACATTATCTGTACTCAGAGAGTTATCACTGTGTTATCTGTGGTGTTACATAGGACTGAAGGTGACATCTACTACATTATCTGTACTCAGAGAGTTATCACTGTGTTCTCTGTGGAGTTACATAGGACTGCAGGTTACATCTACTACATTATCTGTACTCAGAGAGCTATCACTGTGTTATCTGTGGTATTACATAGGACTGCAGGTGACATCTACTACATTATCTGTACTCAGAGAGTTATCACTGTGTTATCTGTGGTGTTACATAGGACTGCAGGTGACATCTACTACATTATCTGTACTCAGAGAGTTATCACTGTGTTATCTGTGGTGTTACATAGGACTGCAGGTGACATCTACTACATTGTCTGTACTCAGAGAGTTATCACTGTGTTATCTGTGGTGTTACATAGGACTGCAGGTGACATCTACTACATTATCTGTACTCAGAGAGTTATCACTGTGTTATCTGTGGTGTTACATAGGACTGCAGGTGACATCTACTACATTATCTGTACTCAGAGAGTTATCACTGTGTTATCTGTGGTGTTACATAGGACTGCAGGTTACATCTACTACATTATCTGTACTCAGAGAGTTATCACTGTGTTATCTGTGGTGTTACATAGGACTGCAGGTGACATCTACTACATTATCTGTACTCAGAGAGTTATCACTGTGTTATCTGTGGTGTTACATAGGACTGCAGGTGACATCTACTACATTATCTGTACTCAGAGAGTTATCACTGTGTTATCTGTGGTGTTACATAGGACGGCAGGAGATAGCTACTATTTTATCTTATTATGATCACAAATAAATATCAGAAGATACTGTATAGAGTAATTCACAGAAAGGCAGTAATGTTACTGCACATAGTAAATTACTTGGGTATTAATAACACATGTAGTAACAGTCAGTTCCTCAGGATGTGGAGCCGCACGACCCCAGGCATCAGTCCGGCTTCATCTACTCTATGAAGACAAGCCGCTCCACAATTTCTACATTGCAGCAAACTGCCTAGAAACCTGCTGTGCTCCCCCCGGCAGATAGACAGCGGCAGCTCCGCGGCTCCAGAAGACTTTACGACTGAGGGAAATTTATGCAGCCAATTAACACTTTTGTTTAATGAAGTAATGGCAGGAATGTAATACACCTACACGGGAGCAGTGCTCCTGGAATAAAGACCCCGAAAATATCAACTGCAATGAATTATTCAGAGGGCGACGCTCTCCTCATACATTTCTCCAGTAATTACAAGCTGAAGTAGAAATGTAGAAGGAGGGAAAGATGATGAATAAACTAATAAACTAAATGTTTATACAGGATAGATAGATAGATAGATAGATAGATAGATAGATAGATAGATAGATAGATAGATAGATATGGGATCTTTCTATCTATTATCTATCTAATATCTTTCTATCTATCTATTATCTATCTATCTATCTATCTATCTATCTATCTATCTATCTATCTATTATCTATCTAATATCTATCTATCTAATATATTTCTATCTAATATATTTCTATCTATCTATCTATCTATCTATCTATTATCTATCTAATATCTATCTATCTAATATATTTCTATCTAATATATTTCTATCTAACATCTATCTATCTATCTATCTATCTATCTATCTATCTATCTATCTATCTATCATACTATTAGCCCAGTAGTGTTTGTTTGCAGACTCTGGTTTGATCCCATGTGCTCTGTAGGTTTACCAGCTTTCGGGCAGGACACAAGTAGAGGGGGGCCCCTGTGCTCACACAGTAAATTAACTCCTGGATGTCCAGTAGCCCGTCCTAGAGTCCCCTTTATTACCAGTAAGTGTGAGCTATGAGATTCATTAGTTCAGTGCCTTACGTGCAATCTAATAGACAGAAGGAAGCTTCGTTTAGGGTGGCGGTGCCCCGCCTTACCTATTGGACCCCCGCGCAGACGCACAGGTTGCACCAATGTCATGCCCTTTTGGTGCAATCCCTTATCACACTGTGGGTAACAGTCAGCGCATTGCTAATATTTTCCCAGTCCAGTCTCACGCTTTGCACGGATTCTCTCTCCTCCTCTGACTTAAGATAAAAAGCTTCTCTTATTTCCCCCTTGTGCTGTGGATACTTTATCCAGTGTGTAATCTCTTCTCTGTGTTTTCCTTGTGGTTTGTTGAATTTTAGATGATCTTGTAGAAGAGCAACACTGACCTCTAGTGTTCAGTCCCCAGTATGACAATGTGGGGGGGAACCAGCACCTACTGCAAGGTGCAAAATGCCCACACTTGTGCATTTCGTGGGCTAGGCGCCGCTGTGCCTCACGATCATGTCCATTACATCTGGAGGCGTCTGCATGGTCAGACGGTAAAGGCTGCTTGCTGGTACCTGTAGTTCAGCAAGGCACAGGGAAGCCTGGACTACTAGTAAATACAGTAACGTCTAGTCATACCACTTCACCCATGTAATATCTTATACCGCAGCCTGGTGATATCAATCTGTCCTGTAACCAAAGAACATTGCATCTCCAAGAAGCCATAAGACCTGTCAAGAAGCGTTTGGACTGTGGCTTTGCCTCTAGAATGACAAACACTTTCCCTTGACTAAGACTGCAGCAGCAATGGCTGCAAGAGTGATGGTAACTAGATGGCAATGGTAAACTTTGAGGACTTAGATACGCTGTGTCCATCCTAGTGGCTTGACTTGGATACATTGTATCACACAGTGAGGCAGGAATCATCCTCAAGCCATGATCATGATGGGTTATGTGCCAGTCACTGACACCTAGCTCCACACGCTGTACAGCAAAGCTACTCGTCTCAGGTATCATGGAAGCCTTCTAGATCACAGTCTGCTGCCCAGAAATCTGCAATAGGTTACACGGAGCCTTCTTTCTAAGAACTACCACAAATCAGCATTTCAGTTACACAGAGGCTGTAGTTGGATCTGTGTGGGCTGCCCCTGTACTCCCCTGACAGCACATATGAATCAGTGCATTCTCTATGGTTATCTTCTGGATGGAGGACACAGACCTCAGTACAAGGCAGATCACACTGAGATCAACATATGGAATGCATATACCTCTTGCTAATTGCATTACATATCTTCCAGGCAACTAACTTTCCCTCCCAATATTTCCAGACCCTCAGCAAAGCCACCATTGCACACATGACATGTCTGGGCACAAGACCCCGGACACTTACAGTTTGCAGCTGTTGATCCCAGATAACACAGAGCAGGCATCAGGCACAGGAAAGCACAAAACACTTTTGCATCCGAATCCATGTTATTGGCTGTAAATGAGACAGTTTATGTGTATTATCCCCAGATCTCTGTGTTGTGGCTGCTCAGACAAGCCCCTGAATCTCAGCAGCATCCAGCTACTCCAACCTGAGCTGCAGACATCCCCTGCACAGACTCCTTAAAGAGAGACACATCCAAAGGCAAGGAGAGCAGCTGGTGAGACGTGCAGTTCACTATGCTGGAGGAAGAATCAGCACCAGAGATGGTGGACAGCTCCTTATAGGCAAACAGTGCACTCCACCCACATCCCAGTGCAGGCTACACCCACTGGCTCCCTGGAGCAGTCATACACTCCAGCATTCCCTGTGCAGAGGCTTCAGATGAGCAGCACATACAGACGCCTGCTATACTGTGGATGCGCATCATGCGTGTGCAAGAACAGATTTAGTGCAAATTGCATGAAGCTTACAGATGGAGGGAGCTTTATTGTATCACAGATTGATGTAGAGGAAATGAGGGTCTCACAGATGACATGTAAGGGGGCATCCTCTCTTATGTAGCCAGGATTACAGTGCACCCATCTCCAGGGGGCTCCCCAGCGTGCAGAATGAGATACAGTGTTGCAGGGTTGTTTCTATTTGTTTATAGAGGGATCATTTGTTTGTTTTGTAATGTTTCAGATTTTGGAATGATACAATCTTTGTGTTTACAAATGTTTCTTAGATAAAAATGACTCATTGTTTGTATTTCTTGCGGTAATTGTCATGCAATGTTCTCGTCAAAACAATGGCTTTTGATAATATTTGCATGACAGTTGTGTCATTGTGCAGCAGGATGGAGATTTTCTGGAGGAAATGTCATATTCTGCCACCGACAGCTGTGTAAATGGATGGGGCTGACCTGGGGACCTCTTGGGTCCTACCAGGATTTTCCTTCTGTTCAATATCATAATCACAATTTTGTCAGCGAGATGCCATTGTTTGCAAATAATCTTCCCGTAAACTGGATGGTTTCATATACAATGTGTCTGTCAAGGATAACTACACCACGGAGCGCAATCTCTCTGACTTCCTCCAGCGGATATTAGTTCTGTGGAAGCATCGCGGATAGATTCAAAGGTCAATTTGCAGCAAGTCTTAAGTGTGAAGCTGCCTCATTGATCATTAACTATGTGATTCCAGAACAGCGAATCCCTAATGTGATCTTAATGTGCTAGCAAAAAGGTTCTCCCGCATAAAATATTTATACACAGCGATGACTTGTCGTCAAATATATAATGTTCAGAGATAATATGGATTATGTTGAGCATTGTTATTTACTTTTGTTAGGAAAATATATATACAGTAAACTTTATCAGACAGCTTTACATTAAAGCCTAATGTAGAGAAAGGCCTAACGAAGAGACTTCCAGTCCAGTCCAGTGGAGGCATGCTTCACACTACTGCATCCCACGCCTGACATTGTGCTTGGTGATGGAAGGCAGGCATGCAGCAGCCATAAAAACCAATGCCATGACACTCCCAGCACAGCACAGGTTTTGTACTGGTGTTAATGGCAGAGGAGGTCTGGACTCTGCAGTTATGGAGTCAGCAGAACGTTGGTGACTTTTATGCACTTTCTCCTCTGTGACCTCGCTCTGTAACTTTACATGGTCTTGGTCATGGCTGAGTTGCTGTGGTTTATTCCACTTTACAATAATACCGCTCACAGGTGATGGTGGAATATCTAGAAGGGAAGTTATTTCAGGAAATGGACTGGTGGCAGTGGTGACATCCTATTACAGGACCATGTTTTAGCTTAGGCAGGGTGTTGACTCTCTTTAAAGGGCATCTGTCAGCAGTTTTGTCCTTATGACACCGGCTGACCTGTTACATGTGCTCTTGGCAGCTGAAGACATCTGTGTTGGTCCCATGTTCATACGTGCCTGCATTGCTTAGAAAAATGATGTTTAAATATATGCAAATGAGCCTTTAGGAGCAACGGGGGTGTTGCCATTACACCGAGAGAGTCTGTTTTTTTTTTGCAACTGCCATGCCCTTTGCACTTTGATTGACAGGGCCAGGCAGTAATGACGTTTTCCCTGTCCAGCAGTTGCAGAGAGAGCAGAGTCTCTAGGTGTAAGGGCAAGGCCCCCATTGCTCCTACAGGCTCATTTGCATATATTAAAACATTATTTTTCTCAGCAATGCGGGCACATATGAACATAGGACAAACACAGATGTCTTCAGCTGCCAAGAGTACAGGTCAGCCAGTGTCATAGGTACAAAACTGCTGACAGATACCCTTTAAGGAGATTGAGATTTTGTAGCAGTGCTCCATGGTATGGAGACTTAATTGACAATGTTGCATGGGAAAAATTATGCAAAAGGTATCTCCCTGAGAGAAAGAACCATCTCACTAGTGCTATCTTCTGGAAGTGGCTTCCTTTGAGTCAAAGCTTTTTAACATGCCTAGGGAAATGCAGTAACAAGGGAACATGATCAAGCCAACTATCCATCTGCAGACAGCTGTTCTGGAGAACTTGCCCCTCATCAGTACAGTGTAGGATTCAGGCAGGCTGAGTGCTATGCTTTGAACACAGCTTAGGCAGGGTGCTGGCTCTCCTTAAAGATACCAGCTATGTATGGAGATATTTTATCAGTAAGACTGGCCATAGACCCTACAAGGAATTTTCCTGGTGGACTGATGCCCACAGGGCCATCCAGGCCCTCCTCACTTTTTCTGGCCGGGTACATACTGGTGGGGCACTAAAGGGGTCATTATTAGAGGAAGTCCAGGCAGCATGCTGAAGGTAGAGCTAGCTTGGTGCTGTGGCCCACATCTCACCTCCTAAGCCTTTCTGCTCCATATCTTGATTAGAGACAATTAGGCAACTGTTGATGGCCACCATGGAGAGACGGGAGCTTCTGGGGAGGTATTTTGTGCTGCACTGTGGTATTTGGCATGTTATTCTGTTGTGCTCTACTGTATTGCTGACCCTGGCAACTTGTATTGGCTCCATCTACTTGTGTTGCCCCTCCTTCTGTCAGTTTGGACCCATCTACAACATTGGGGCCATTTCTACTTTTTTTCCAGGGCCATTTTAAGTTCCCAGTCTGTTAGCAGTCTCTCTGTAAGGAGACTTATTGGCAATGTTCCATGGAAAAAAATACAAAGATATATCACCCGGGGAAAGAGAACCATCTTGTTAGCAAACTCAAAGTCTGTCAAAGTCTGAGGAGGAAAGATCATAGATAAGAAAGAGTGGATGTTGGTTCTGAGTTACATTGTGTTTTGTAGGCAAACCAGAGCTGTGGTCAGAATTGTGCTAGCAGTTATTGGAGGCAGTCAGCAACTTAAGGACAGATGAGCTAAGCTCCTATGATTCACAGCGACCAGATAACTGTTCAGTGACTTGATGAAGGACCTCACTTTCTAGAATGTAATGTACCAGAACAAGCTTTGAAAAGACATTGAAGAAGCAGGAAATACTGGGAGATTCATAGCAGTAGAAGACGGAAAAGCAAAACTATTGTCAGTATACAAATGTATCAGATGCATTAAATAAACATTTCTAGCAAACTTTAGCTTGAATGTTTTAATGGCTTTTGTTGTAAGTATTAACTTTTGCTGCAACATTGTATTCAATGCATTTAGTGCTAAGTTAACATTTGCTACATCTGTGTATTTTATTATTCTATAGACTATATATTGTATCTGCTGGATTTGCATTGATTCTTTGACCAAGCAAAAAGGGCATCATAATAATTAGTCCCTAAAATCTTGGCTCTATGACCTCATGACACAAACAGATGAAAACTAATATCACATTGCAACCATGGATCAGCTGGGGTGAGAGCTGCTCCTTGTTAGCAGCCCTCACTCTGGCTAATACAGAGGGGACCCCATCATATCCTGTCCACTGACCTGTAGTAACATTTATAGACAGCCAAGGCAAATAGTTCTGGACAATTTCCTGGCCATAGCAATGGTCTCCCAGCTGTGGTTCTCTGGCCAAAGAAAAACTACAACTCCCAAGACACCGGTGCATTGTAAGGGTATTTTAAGTACTGATTGGTTCTGTTCCCTTTAATCCTGTTTAATACTCTGTGTAATAATTTATAAGTTTCCTTGTAATGAAGTGTGTTAGAGATAGTACCCATCCCCCATTGTGCTGATAAGACAACATTCCTAAGTGATCTCAGAAACCAGTGTGCTGCACACTAGAGGAGGGGCTAACAGGTTTAAACTTTGTGACACACATTCCCTCAGGAGACTCCATTGAAGATCCTAGGTAGGATGTAAGTTTGACTTGCCCTATCTATTGTACACCCTGGGGTGTCGGTCATGTGTTATAACGTGGTAGACAAGTCATAGCATGATCAACGGAGTCTCCACTCCATTTAGGCTAGTGATGATTATCTACTTTTTATTATTCTGTATGTGATTGGTTTGTGTTATTGTATATTTAATAACACTTACAGTGCCTACAAGTAGTATTCAACCCCTAGATTTAGCTGGTTTGATAAGATGCAAATAAGTTAGAGCCTTCAAACTTCAAACAAGAGCAGGATTTATTAACAGATGCATAAATCTTACAAACCAAAAAGTTATGTTGCTCCGTTAAATTTTAATAAATTTTAAACATAAAAGTGTGGGTCAATTATTATTCAACCCCTCAAACCACCAGAATTCTGTTTGGTTCCCCTAAAGTATTAAGAAGTAGTTCAGGCACAAAGAACAATGAGCTTCACATGTTTGGATTAATTATCTGTTCTTCCAGCCTTTTCTGACTATTTAAGACCCTCCCCAAACTTGTGAACAGCACTCATACATGGTCAACATGGGAAAGACAAAGGAGCATTCCAAGGCCATCAGAGACAAGATCGTGGAGGGTGACAAGGCTGGCAAGGGGTACAAAACCCTTTCCAAGGAGTTGGGTCTACCTGTCTCCACTGTTGGGAGCATCATCCGGAAGTGGAAGGCTTATGGAACTACTGTTAGCCTTCCACGGCCTGGACAGCCTTTGAAAGTTTCCTCCCGTGCCGAAGCCAGGCTTGTCCGAAGAGTCAAGGCTAACCCGAGGACAACAAGGAAGGAGCTCCGGGAAGATCTCATGGCAGTGGGGACATTGGTTTCAGTCAATACCATAAGTAACGTACTCCACCGCAATGGTCTCCGTTCCAGACGAGCCCATAAGGTACCTTTACTTTCAAAGCGTCATGTCAAGGCTTGTTTACAGTTTGCTCATGATCACTTGGAGGACTCTGAGACAGACTGGTTCAAGGTTCTCTGGTCTGATGAGACCAAGATCGAGATCTTTGGTGCCAACCACACACGTGACGTTTGGAGACTGGATGGCACTGCATACGACCCCAAGAATACCATCCCTACAGTCAAGCATGGTGGTGGCAGCATCATGCTGTGGGGCTGCTTCTCAGCCAAGGGGCCTGGCCATCTGGTCCGCATCCATGGGAAGATGGATAGCACGGCCTACCTGGAGATTTTGGCCAAGAACCTCCGCTCCTCCATCAAGGATCTTAAGATGGGTTGTCATTTCATCTTCCAACAAGACAACGACCCACAGCACACAGCCAAGAAAACCAAGGCCTGGTTCAAGAGGGAAAAAATCAAGGTGTTGCAGTGGCCTAGTCAGTCTCCTGACCTTAACCCAATTGACAACTTGTGGAAGGAGCTCAAGATTAAAGTCCACATGAGACACCCAAAGAACCTAGATAACTTGGAGAAGATCTGCATGGAGGAGTGGGCCAAGATAACTCCAGAGACCTGTGCCGGCCTGATCAGGTCTTATAAAAGACGATTATTAGCTATAATTGCAAACAAGGGTTATTCCACAAAATATTAAACCTAGGGGTTGAATAATAATTGACCCACACTTTTATGTTTAAAATTTATTAAAATTTAACGGAGCAACATAACTTTTTGGTTTGTAAGATTTATGCATCTGTTAATAAATCCTGCTCTTGTTTGAAGTTTGAAGGCTCTAACTTATTTGCATCTTATCAAACCAGCTAAATCTGCAGGGGAATGAATACTACTTGTAGGCACTGTATATATTTATTCACTTAGCCTGCATAAGCTTATTAATTCTCAAATCTCTGGAATTCACGTTATATTACACTTGGTGGCAGCGGTGGAATGTGAGCAAATTGATATGCTTATAGTTGATAGGTTGTTACATTTGTGGTTTTATTACAGCTCGAAAGACATAGGTTGGGGCCCATCAGCTTATAGGGTGGTTTATAGTAATTAAGGGGGTTTTCCAGAAGTAGGGAAAAAAAGGGTTTGAATCTTTCTAGAAACCTCAACACACCTGTCTGTAGGCTGCCTCTGGTATTGCAGCAAGTGAGAGGGACAGAAGTACAATACCAGTCACCAATGGTCGATTACAATAGAGGGATGTGGGTGGACGCCTAGGGCCCAAAGCTGCTGGGGGCCCATAGTCCAAAACACCCATCATTATCCTTATTAAAACATCCATGGTGGCAGGGTACAAGAGCCCATGGCTCCCATCTCCACTATTCACTCTCATAGGCCACAGGCCACTAGGCCTCTAGTCTATGAGGCCATAGAGTAGCACAGGAGCACTCTTGATGAAAGGACGTCATCGCAATCACCTGTCCCGGGTCTTGGGCAGCATGATGATGTCAATGCAATTTTCTGTGTAAGAATGTACAGTAGGTGGTGTGATGATGTCATCACAATCACCCATGCCAAGTTCAGGCTGCAGCTGGAGGAGGCTTGTTGGCTGCATCGTAGGTGTCAGGGAATACTGGGACAACAAGAATGTTCATACTGAGGCATTAAGAATATTTAGCGGCACTACTGAGGCAATAAGAACTACTGGGGGCATACTGAGGCAATAAGAACTACTGGGGGCATACTGAGGCAATAAGAACTACTGGGGGCATACTGAGGCAATAAGAACTACTGGGGGCATACTGAGGCAATAAGAACTACTGGGGGCATACTGAGGCAATAGGAACTACTGGGGGCATACTGAGGCAATAGGAACTACTGGGGGCATACTGAGGCAATAAGAACTACTGGGGGCATACTGAGGCAATAGGAACGACTGGGGGCATACTGGGGAAATAAAAACTAAACTACTGGGGGCATACTGGGGAAATAAAAACGAAACTACTGGAGGTATACTGGGGAAACAAAAATTACTGGGGGCATACTGGGGCAATAGGAATGATTAGCGGCACTACTGAGGCAATAAGAATTATTAGGGGCAATATTGAGGCAATAAGAACTACTGGGGGCATACTGGGGCAATAGGAACGACTGGGGCATACTGGGGAAATAAAAACTAAACTATTGGGGGCATACTGGGGAAATAAAAACTAAACTACTGGAGGCATACTGGGGAAACAAAAATTACTGAGGGCATACTGGGGCAATAAAAACAACTGGGGCATACTAGGGCAATATGGGGGGCATACTAGGGCAATACAAACTACTGGAGGCATACTGGAGCAATAGGAACTACTGGGGGAATACTGGGACAATAAAAACTACTGGGGGCATACTGGGGCAATAGGAATGATTAGCAGCACTACTGAGGCAATAAGAATTGTTAGGGGCAATACGAACTACTGGGGGCATACTGGGGCAATAGGAACGACTGGGGGCATACTGGGGAAATAAAAACTAAACTACTGGAGGCATACTGGGGAAAAAAAAACTAAACTACTGGAGGCATACTGGGGAAACAAAAACTACTGGGGGCATACTGGGGAAATAAAAACTACTGGGGGCATACTGGGGAATTAAAAACTAAACTACTGGAGGCATACTGGGGAAACAAAAACTACTGGCGGCATACTGGGGCAACAAAAACTACTGGGGGAATACTGGGGCAATAAAAACAACTGGGGCATACTAGGGCAATATGGGGGGCATACTAGGGCAATACAAACTACTGGAGGCACACTGGAGCAATATGAACTACTGGGGGAATACTGGGGCAATAAAAGCTACTGGGGGCATACTGGGAAAATAAGAACTACTGGGGGCATACTAAGGCAATAATAAATACTGGGGGCATACTGGGGCAATAAAAACCACTTGGGGTATACTAGGGCAATAAGAAATACTGGGGGATTATCTGTATGGCAATATAATTTTTTAGTATAGTGTTTGGGGGCATTGGGGAGCACAGTGGGCACAGTGCTGAGAATATCAGAAAATGATGGAAAAGTGAGGAACCTAAGATGTATGTGTGGCAAACTCTGCAGAGAGGAGACAAGGCTGAAAAATGTCATCATGGTGGTCTGCTCCCAATGGAGAAGATGAGGAAAGAGAATGTCTACATTAAAAAAGACTGGGATGAATGTCTCTGTTTCTGGGGGATCCTTTATTCTAATCCTGGACAGCCTCTTTAAAGAAGAACTCCCGCAAAAAATGTTATTCCATGTCCTGCTAGAAATGTACATGATGTAATCTGTAGTGAATGTCATTTTCTTACCAGTGTCTGTATTTGTGAGTTATATCTCCCTGATGTTTCTCATCTGTGTCATGTGACCAGCAATCAGACTCACTAACTCACACAGCATCTTATGTGTGGACAGGAAGTCTAATTCTCTATATATTTTTATGGGAGCCTCACTTTCAGTCTCATAGGAATGAATAGAGAAGTAACTGGCTTCCTGTCCTGGGTCAGTTGGAGGTCAGGGAGTTGGTCACATGACCCAGCTACAATTAGAAGAGAGGGGACAACTCACAGATACAGTCTCTGATGAGAAGATTGCATTCACTACAGATTATATCATGCACCTTTCTAACAGATCAGAGAATAAATTTTTTTTGCGGGAGTTCTTCCTTACGCATTCATAATCCCATTGTACCGATATTCAGTTCTTAGTGTAATTTTTACTTTTAGATGCTTTTCACCATAGAAGAACAACGCAATGGATGAGATCTTCTTCCCGCAGAGGTCTCGTAAAACATGGAAACTTTCTAATACAAATGGGATCTTGGTGGTAAAACATTCCCAAGCTCTTTTCCCTAATGATAGACAGTGACAAAAACGTTCCCCTTCTATTGTGTATTTATTCACTCCACTGCGCTCCGCTCCTCTCTTCCATTCACTGCACACTGCAGCACGCGAGAGCCTCAAGCAAAAGCCGCAGCAAACACCATCATAATGACATTTTTAATCTTGCAGTAATTTCAGTGCTGAAGGTGGCAATAGAAAGGGGTAAAGCAGCCCACAGCCCGGCTCAGGTTACAGCAGGTTGACCCATTCTACTGGAAGGAAGTTACATTAAGTGATTCGAGAGACAATCTATCTAATGGGATAAAAGGAGAGAATCACCTGTCATGATAAAGAATCAATCCTGCATCTGGTTGAAGTCAAGGGGCCCCTCCACGTCTCAGACTTGTTTGTCCAATTTATAAGGCGCTGAGTTGGGAACGTATTGGCAGATCGTGTGTAAAGAGGCGAAGGAGGAAAAAACATTAGTGATTTTCTATTATCACAGACAGACTTGTATGTACAAGGGAGAAATTCATCACTGAAGACACAAGACGCTGCAGTCGGGTCTCTACAATATCCATCAGCAAGAGACTCCCAGATACACAATGTTCACAGGTTATAAACTGAGAGATGGAAGGTATTCATGTTGTGTTAAAGACACAGCGCAATTACCAGGACGTGGAAAAGTTACCATATTGATCTGTTTAAATTAAAATTTAAAGGAGTTATTAACTGTCAAGTCAATAAATCTTAAAGTGTCGATTCACAAGTTTCGAGTCTACATACAGAATGTCTCTTAACAATGATTGTCAACTTCTCACTTGTATATTCTCTATTACACTCCAGAGCTGCACTCACTATTCTGCTGGTGGAGTCACCGTGAACATACATTACTTATCCTGTACTGATCCTGAGTTACATCTTGTATTATACTCCAGAGCTGCACTCACTATTCTGCTGGTGCAGTCACTGTGTACATACATTACTTATCCTGTACTGATCCTGAGTTACATCCTGTATCATACTCCAGAGCTGCACTCACTATTCTGCTGGTGCAGTCACTGTGTACATACATTACTTATCCTGTACTGATCCTGAGTTACATCCTGTATTATACTCCAGAGCTGCACTCACTATTCTGCTGGTGCAGTCACTGTGTACATACATTACTTATCCTGTACTGATCCTGAGTTACATCCTGTATTATACTCCAGAGCTGCACTCACTATTCTGCTGGTGCAGTCACTGTGTACATACATTACATTACGTATCCTGTACTGATCCTGAGTTACATCCTGTATTATACTCCAGAGCTGCACTCACTATTCTGCTGGTGCAGTCACTGTGTACATACATTACTTATCCTGTACTGATGAGTTACATCCTGTATTACACTCCAGAGATGCACTCACTATTCTGCTGGTGCAGTCACTGTGTACATACATTACTTATCCTGTATTAATCCTTAGTTACATCCTGTATTATACTCCAGAGCTGCACTCACTATTCTGCTGGTGCAGTCACTGTGTACATACATTACTTATCCTGTACTGATTCTGAGTTACATCCTGTATTATACTCCAGAGCTGCACTCACTATTCTGCTGGTGCAGTCACTGTGTACATATATTACTTATCCTGTACTGATCCTGAGTTACATCCTGTTTTATACTCCAGAGCTGCACTCACTATTCTGCTGGTGCAGTCACTGTGTACATACATTACTTATCCTGTACTGATCCTGAGTTACATCCTGTATTATACTCCAGAGCTGCACTCACTATTCTGCTGGTGCAGTCACTGTGTACATACATTACATTACGTATCCTTTACTGATCCTGAGTTACATCCTGTATTATACTCCAGAGCTGAATTCACTATTCTGCTGGTGGAGTCACTGTGTACATACATGACTTATCCTGTACTGATCCTGAGTTACATCCTGTATTATACTCCAGAGCTGCACTCACTATTCTGCTGGTGCAGTCACTGTGTACATACATTACATTACGTATCCTTTACTGATCCTGAGTTTCATCCTGTATTATACTCCAGAGCTGAATTCACTATTCTGCTGGTGGAGTCACTGTGTACATACATGACTTATCCTGTACTGATCCTGAGTTATATCCTGTATTATACTCCAGAGCTGCACTCACTATTCTGCTGGTGCAGTCACTGTGTACATACATGACTTATCCTGTACTGATCCTGAGTTATATCCTGTATTATACTCCAGAGCTGCACTCACTATTCTGCTGGTGCAGTCACTGTGTACATACATTGCTGATCCTGTACTGATCCTGAGTTACATCCTGTATTATACTCCAGAGCTGCACTCACTATTCTGCTGGTGCAGTCACTGTGTACATACATTACTTATCCTGTACTGATCCTGAGTTACATCCAGTATTATATTCCAGAGCTGTACTCACTATTCTGCTGGTGGAAAAGTAACTAATATCCAAACCCGCTGAAATAATCTGTGAATTGTAAATAAAGTAACACTAATAATGTTACATGAATGTCATTAACATAATAAACAATGTATACATTCAGTGGAGCCTCAGCGGGACCTCTGTCTGTATACCACTCTGTATGTTCACATGTAACATGTATCACGCCAGTTCTTAGCACACGCCGATATGTGAACATCATTCGGAGCAGTCTCCATTGTAAATTCTCCATAAAGAGATTCTGCTTGAACATTAATTATCGGTAGTTAGCTTCACAGTCTCTTTTGAGGAATGCAGCGATTCTAATACTGATGATAATCACCAAAAAGTGATTAATTAGAAAAGCAGAAATTAGATGTCGCGGCTCCGCGCTGAGGAGAGAAGTGACTCCGATCCTTGGGTCACGCCCGGTGGACAGACTGTACCGCCATCAAGGTTAATGAGAAAACTGTGTTTAACCCTTTTAAGGCTGATCCATTTTAGAGCTTCAGGACAAATTACAAATCTCTTAGGTGTCACTTTACCTAAGCGTGTCGCATGAGAGCCTGGATGATGCCACGGCCTCTGTATATTGGTGCAAATGTCAGGAAACCCTCTGCCGTGAGCTCAGTATTAAGACAGCACTCACACGGATGTTTCTGTAGATAAGAATTTACTGCCATCATCTATGCATCAACCACAACGTTTCTGTCAGTACAATGTCCTTCTTCAGGATGACATCTCCAGGCAGGGTTCTATGGTGTGGGCACACGCAAGGCGCTCACTCCATGGAACGTTACCTGGGAATTACTGCCTGAAGAAGGTCCTATGACCACCAAAACAGTGTGATTTGTGCATTACAAACACGTCCATGTGAGCGGTGAGAGAATAACTCAGCCGTGGTTATGCTGATGCAAGTAATTCTGCAACTGGTTTTCCTTGTTCCTTTTTATAACACATTTAGGTCGATACTTTACACCTTTATGTATGAAAAGAATGTGAAAAATGTTTGTTTTTAAAGAGGACCTCTCCCCTCTCCTGACATGTCTGTGTTAATAGCTTCATGTATTCCCCATGTAATAACAATTCTGGAGCCTCTATTCTTATGGCTCTATGTTGTGCCGTTCCTTTATTATTAGTTATGAATGAATTGCTAGCAGTCTGCAGTAAGGGTACAGAGGGGTGGTAACCAGCTGGGGGGGTGTCCCTGCACACTCTGACAATAGCAGCACTGATTGGATAGAGTGAGTCTGTGCAGGGACACACCCCCAACTGGTTACCTCCCCTCTGTACCCTTACTGCAGACTGCTAGCAATTCATTCATAACTTCTAGGAGGAATAATAAAGGAAAAACACAACATGGAGACATAAGAATAGATGTTCCAGAATTGTTATTACATGGGGAATGCATGAAGCTATTAACACAGACATGTCAGGAGCGTGGAGAGGTCCTCTTTAAGATGTGAATACCGGATTAATTCTCCAAAGTCTTCGGTGAATCGAAGCGTTTGACCCAATCGACTTTGATTCGATGATCCGAAGCTTGATTCACTCAACACAAATTGTAATGATATATTATGGTCTTTTTTTTTTTTTTTGGAGGGGGGTCTAAATTTTTTTCTTTGGCTGGTACAGGGCTGCCCTGAAAAACAATTTTCTCAAAGAGACACAATGTTTTCTCCAGATACAGGACATGTTTTTTACTTGTGATTCTAAGTAGGTCATCCGGAGACGAGCTTTTTTGTAGCATGCCATCTGGATAGGTGCACATAGCAGTATTTTCTACTCTTTCGTGACATTATAAGGTTTTAATATTTGATCAAAAACATCCCTCCCCCCCTCCACCTGGATACAAATAGGCTTGATGATAAATTTGGTGCATGGGTAGACACCTGTCACATGTCACATTGGCAATGGCATCAGCATCAAAGTGCAATGTGAGCTTATAGGCTTCTATACGCAGTGACCAGGACCGGGCTGCAGCTCCACTAAATACATCACAACAATTGCAAGAATCACCATTTGCAACATATTATTTATTATTTAAGTATCTCACATTGCACTGTGTAAAATACATAAATAAATAAATCTCCCAGTAGGTCGGCCATACCCTACACCTTGTCACAAACCTCACATCAGACGCATCTCTGTAAGACACCTGATTACAGCAGAAGCCCCCCTCCCCCTGTCCTGCAATATCAGAACATTCATGCTAGTGTAATCCATTTTAAAAAGAGATCTATATTCCGTAATCCTCATGCGGATCCCCAAAATTCTAGAGGCCCCTTACAATATAATCTATAGGAAGGATTCATTTGCGCATGAACGTGTCGTGCAGCTCTGGAGCTCAATGAATGCCTTGTATACTCACATGATTAATGATCTGGGCTGATCCGCTTCATAATTAATCAAGTCTAGGGGTTTCTTCTAAAATCATTATAATGATTCCAATATGAAAGGAAGTAATCTCTGTTTTTAAGCAGAATTCAGAGTCACACTGTGAGTAATTGATGAGAAGCAAATGTGCAAAAAGATGCAAGCGCCCGAATTAGTCAATTACAGGAGGTGTTCTGTCAGAGTATGCAAATAAAACACAAAACCTGATGTATTTGTCACCAATTAGCTTTCTTCTCCTCCTTCTTATCATCGTGTTGTATAATACATGGTGCAGTGCTCTGTATATCCTGTGGTACACTGACTCACACCTCATCTGGCTCCTCAGATCAACTGGCACATGGGTGAGCCGCCCAATATTCTACATGCCACCCGATGCACATTTCCATGTAATTCCTCAGATCTACTGCTCCACAAGCCAACTGGTTGCACAGACCAAATACAGGACACTCCCCAGCTTATCTTGTGCACTGCCTACAAAGTATCTGATGTACTGATTCACACCACATCTGGTGCACTGAACCTCACCTTATCTGGTGCACTGCACATACCTCTTCTACTAAAGAGCTGCTCACTTCATCTGGTGCACTTCTTCACACCTTATCTAGTGATTATCTCCATATTTTATCTTGTGCACTGCTCCATACCTCAGATCATCGGGTGCACTGCTTTATGTCTCATCGGGTGCACTGCTTTATGTCTCATCGGGTGCACTGCTTTATGTCTCATCGGGTGCACTGCTTTATGTCTCCTCTAATTCCGATATCTCATTGGGTGCACTGCTCCATACCTCAAATGATCTGATGCACAGCTCTTCGTCTCATCAGGTGCACTTATCTGTGTCTCATCGGGTGCACTGCTCTATGCCTCATCAGGTGCACTGCTTTATGTCTCCTCTTATTCACCATACCTCATTGGGTGCACTGATCCATGTCTCATCTGATTCATTGCTCTATATATCATCTATGTCTCATCTGATGCACAGCTACATTTCTCCTCTGGTGGACAGTTCAACACCTTAACTGCTCCACCTCCATACTTCATCTTGTGCATAGCTCCTTGTCTCAGCTGGTGCCTTGCTGCAAACTTTATCTGATGTACTACTTTATACAACATCTGGTGCACTTCTCCACTCCTCATGTAGTGATGTGCTCCATATTTATCTTGTGCACTGTTCCATATCTTATTTGGTGCAATCCTTTATGTCTTATTTGGTGTACTTCCCCATGTCTCATCTAATGTACTGCCCCATGTCTCATTTGGTGTACTGCCCCATGTCTCATCTGGTGTACTGCCCCATGCCTCATCTTGTTCATTGCTCCATCTGGAGTACTGCTCCATGTCTTATCTGGTGCACTGCTCCATGTCTTATCTGGTGCACTGCTCTATACCACATCTGGTGCACTGCTCTATACCACATCTGGTGTACTGCCCCATGTCTCATCTGGTGTACTGCCCCATGTCTCATCTGGTGTACTGCCCCATGTCTCATCTGGTGTACTGCCCCATGTCTCATCTTGTTCATTGCTCCATCTGGTGTACTGCCCCATATCTCATCTGGTGTACTGCCCCATGTCTCATCTGTGTACTGCCCCATGTCTCATCTGGTGTACTGCCCCATGTCTCATCTGGTGTACTGCCCCATGTCTCATCTGGTGTACTGCCCCATGTCTTATCTGGTGCACTGCTCCATACCACATCTGGTGCACTGCTCTATACCACATCTGGTGCACTGCTCTATACCACATCTGGTGCACTGCTCTATACCACATCTGGTGCACTGCCTCTATACCACATCTGGTGCACTGCTCTATACCACATCTGGTGCACTGCTCTATGCCACATCTGGTGCACTGCTCTATACCACATCTGGTGCACTGCTCTATACCACATCTGGTGCACTGCTCTATGCCACATCTGGTGCACTGCTCTATGCCACATCTGGTGCACTGCTCTATACCACATCTGGTGCACTTCTCGACACCTTATCTAGTGATTAGCACCATATTTATCTTGTGCGCTGCCCCATACCTTATTTAGTGCAGTCCTTTATGTCTCATCTGATGCCCAATTCCTTGTTTCACCTGGTACACTGTCCATGCCTCATCTAATGCAAAGCTCCATACCTCATCTGGATCAAAACTCAACTGGTACACAGCTGTAGAGCCCAGGTATTCTACAATAGTCAGGCAGACATCTCCACAACCCAAATGGGACACAATTGTACTGGCCAAATAACGCAGGTCCAACAGCTTATCTTGTATCTACTGCAATCTGGTTTCTAACTTTTCCAGTATTCTACAATCTAGCAGGCATTTTGCAGACTGTAGACTGCTGTACTGTAATTACCAGTCTGTATTTCTGGTGAATTTAGAGCAGCTTCAGGGATCCACTGGAGAAATACTACTTACAATAACAGTCTATTTTCACCCCATTACAATGCGATCCATTTTTACCATTTCTCTTCTCCTGATATATCCCCAAAGGGAAAACATGTTTTTGATGTCCCTATGTGACCACCTAGTGGTTGTGGGGTGAACTGCAGCCTGTGTTTTTGTGATAATTATCTGTATTGTGAGATATTGAGTGTATAATGACATTTGCTGAAAGATAAGGCTGTGTAGTCGTCACAAACCATAACATGGCATACAAATAAAACAGAAACACAATATATTGTAGATGAATAGAAGTGAATAGACACTAGAACTATGAGAATAAAACTCTTCAGAGGCTCCAGTCTTCTACACAGAGAAGTGGCAGCTAGCAATGACTTCACTGAACGGTCGTTAGTAATCACCGATTACAAGAGCCATACAGTATATTTCAAGAAGATACATTTCTAACTGTGAAGACAAAGTCATCAAGACCAGGGAAAGACATATTTAAAAATGAGTATAATACAGAGCGTGTGCTCAGATGGATCTCATTATCTTGCAGGAAAGGTTGATAAACATGGACCTGGAAAATTGCATCCCTGGTTTTCTTTCTATACATCCTGTAAATTAAACTGCACCAATTAAGCTCATTAATTAGCACCATAACCATCTGTAAGTTTCAGAAATTAAATTAATTGCACGTGCAGATGTGTGAGTGAGGACCAAGATCAGGAGGTGGACAATAAGAGAGATGTACTTATTATATGATCCAAAAATATCTGCCTTGTAGCATCTTATTATTATAGATGCAAAATGTTGTGCTAATTAGTTTCAAACTATCGTCTTATAGTGAGTGGTCTCTTTCTCCATCCGCCGCATAGCCAAAGTGTTACATGGTAAAATCCTGGCTGCCTCTAGTCACCACTAGGGGGAGCTGATGAGTTTATTCCATATTGTATGCTAAGGCGTAGCTGACAAGTCTTTAGCTTTTAAAGAAAATAACAGTCTATGGAATTGAAAAATGTAATCCCTTTTCAAACTTCTGAGCTCCTCACACTTTGTTCTTACATTATTATTTACCAAGAAAAATCTTTTGGTTGGGCTGGAAACACTTCTCTGCAGGTCTACTCTGCAGACCTCCTCAAAGCTGGAAAACATCTTCTCTTGAGATGTTTTTTGAGTTTAGGAAAGACGTAGTAGTGTGAAGCCGTCAGATCTTGTGAGTGGGTTGGATATTACAGAACTTTAAGGTGAAAATCTGCCAATTTCTTGTGCATGAGGGGCATGCCCACCTAATGAGGGGCACCATTGACTTGAAGAAACAAGCTTGCCTCAACATTTAGAGACCAGGTAATCTCCAAGCAAAATTCCATCTTTGCTCTAGAAGATGGACACCAACACTTGGCTGGTTGACTTCTGTGTCTTCAACTTTTTAGAGGTGGGTAACTACTCTGTCTTCAATCTTTGGATTGTTCTTTGGTCTTTGGATCATATAGAGTATAAAGATGCGAGTTCCAACCACAGTAATAAGAAGGTTCCAAAATTCTACAGGATCCAACACTAATTGGTCCAAAATGGCTTGTGAAACAAACACTTGACCGCACTTCTGGTCGACCTTGAGACAGTTGGGAAACCATTTGGCTAAGACTCGAATTGATATGTCTAAAATCTCATAAATGATATAGACTACTTGTCTCTATTGTATTATTTGCAGATATTCTTTGATCTTCTAGGATTTTGGAATGAATCCTCATTTTATGAAACTGCACCTTGAGTTGGTCTTCCTAAGTATTCTTCATCTTCAGTGATCAAATACTGTATCCTGTTCTAAGTTCTTGATCAGGAAGCAGAGTCTAAGGGATCCTCGGGTCTTCACTCGTTTTAAGGGATCTGGACTTTGCTGCTGGAGATCCTCAAAGCACAACTCAAGAATAGTCATTGACTGGCAAAGTGGCTGAAGGTGACACGTAGTAGTAACTAGAACCTAGAATCATTAGCACACAGCAGGCAAAAGGGAGGCTAGGCAATCCGAGGTTGAGATCCAAAAGAAAAATAGCTGAAGAAGACACAAGAGGAATAAACCAAAAATGCACCATGTAAACTAATAACTGGCAGAGCTGGAGAGGGTTCAGAGGAGGGCAACTAAAGTAATAACTGGAATGGGTGAACTACAGTACCCAGAAATATTATCAAAATTAGGGATGTCTGAGGGGAGATGTAATAACTATGTATAAATATATCAGGGGTCAGTACAGAGATCTCTCCCATCATCTATTTATCCCCAGGACTGTGACTGTGACGAGGGGACATCCTCTGCGTCTGGAGGAAAGAAGGTTTGTTCACAAACATAGAAGAGGATTCTTTACAGTAAGAGCAGTGAGACTATGGACTCTTTACGGTAAGAGCAGTGAGACTATGGACTCTTTACTGTAAGAGCAGTGAGACTATGGACTCTTTACGGTAAGAGCAGTGAGACTATGGACTCTTTATGGTAAGAGCAGTGAGACTATGGACTCTTTACTGTAAGAGCAGTGAGACTATGGACTCTTTACTGTAAGAGCAGTGAGACTATGAGCTCTTTACTGTAAGAGCAGTGAGACTATGGACTCTCTACTGTAAGAGCAGGGAGACTATGGATTCTTTACTGTAAGAGCAGTGAGACTATGGACTCTTTACTGTAAGAGCAGTGAGACTATAGACTCTTTACGGTAAGAGCAGTGAGACTATGGACTTTTTACTGTAAGAGCAGTGAGACTATGGGCTCTTTACTGTAAGAGCAGTGAGACTATGGACTCTTTACTGTAAGAGCAGGGAGACTATGGATTCTTTACTGTAAGAGCAGTGAGACTATGGACTCTTTACTGTAAGAGCAGTGAGACTATAGACTCTTTACGGTAAGAGCAGTGAGACTATGGACTCTTTACTGTAAGAGCAGTGAGACTATGGACTCTTTACTGTAAGAGCAGTGAGACTATGGACTCTTTACTGTAAGACCAGTGAGACTATGGATTCTTTACGGTAAAACAGTGAGAGTATGGACTCTTTACTGTAAGAGCAGTGAGACTATGGACACTTTATGGTAAGAGCAGTGAGACTATGGACTCTTTACTGTAAGAGCAGTGAGAGTATGGACTCTTTACTGTAAGAGCAGTGAGACTATGGACTCTTTACGGTAAGAGCAGTGAGACTATGGACTCTTTACGGTAAGAGCAGTGAGACTATGGACTCTTTACTGTAAGAGCAGTGAGACTATGGACTCTTTATGGTAAGAGCAGTGAGACTATGGAACTCTCTCCCTGAGGAGGTGGTGATGGTAAGTTCACTATAAGAGATCAGGAGGGGCCTGGATGTATTTCTGGAGGTAATAATATTACAGGTTATAGTTACTAGAGAGGGGTCGTTGATCCAGGGAGTTATTCTGATGCCTGATTGGAGTCAGGAAGGAATTTTTCCCCTTAAGTGAGGAAAATTGGCTTCTACCTCACAGGGGTTTTTTGCCTTCCTCTGGATCAACTTGTAGGATAACAGGGAGAACTGGATGGACAGAGGGCTTTTTTTTCGGCTTTATAACCTATGTTACTATGATTCTAAGACAAATAGAACATCTAGAGCACTGATTGGTCAGGCCAAGCTTATTTGTTGGCCATCTGAGGCTTTAGGTTGGCTGGCCAGGGGACTGAGCATTCTGATTAGTCAGCCATTCACAGACAGACTAGCCAGCTGGATGTCCTAATTGGCCAGATATCCAAGCTTTCCAATTGACTGATTGGCCAGGTCTGCTGAATAGCCGGACAGCTATGCATTCTGTGCAGTCCTGCCTGGCATCTCCAACAGCCCAGCTGACAAGCCTAACAGGAAGAGACAACACTGGAGTGTGGTGAGCACTGCATTATACAGAAACCTCCTGAGCTCCCCCTAGTGGTGGCACCAGGCAGACAAAATGTTTCCTATTTAACTTGGTATCTATGCAGGGAGTTTGCATCAGCAAAATGGAGCTATAAAGATAAAATAAAAGTCATATACACTGTCATGGCCCATGTAGTTTCTTTTTTTGTTTAATAACCATTTTATTTCTATACCGTGAAGAACCTGTGAAGTTATGATTCAGTGCCTGCCCATTTGGGTGAGGGGTGGCTGGCTCCACAGGTGGCCCTGCTTCAAAGCAGACCACGTCTTTACATTTCACACTCCAATTAGCAGAGCTGGAAACTCCACTGGCAAGATAACCGCCTGCTGGGGGGCTGAGTTGCTCTTCGTAGAACAAAAAGACCTTCTCAGACGTCACAGAACCAGAAGTTCATAAGAAATTATGAACCAATCATACATCCAAAACTACACCTGTTATGTCTCTGAGACCCGGGGACCAAGACGGACATTCTTCCCAGTCTTTATTGGCTTATAGGATGCAGGGAAGGGAAGATACTGGGTGTGTTTTTGGATTTCTAGCTGCCAGGCCAAGGGATGGGGGAGTGGGATCCTCCCATGGGGGGGAAGGGACGTGGTCGACTAAGGATTAAAGTGCCCATAGAGGGCACTAGCCATTGTCTTTTCTGAAGGGAGGTCATTGGAGGGACTATAGCATCAGCATCCATGACTACATATGACCAGTTCTGGTAGCCATCAGACCAAGGTGAAAACTCATGTCCAGGAATGCTACGTTCCCATCTGCCTGGAGCTACATAGATAGAGCTTTTAGCATCAAAACTCCAGTTGGTGTGCAGCCTGTGTCACGATCCATGGTGGATCCAGCCTGAGCAATAGAAGCCATAGGCTGGGTACAACATATAGAAGGATAATGCCGACACACCTAATGTCAAACTGCCCCCTGCTTGATTGAAGTTACCTGCATTGTGATCCTCTTGATCTGTACTGCTAAGAGCTGAACGTAGGTCAGCCTTACCTTCTCAACATAAGCAGGTAGGGCAAGAAGCCAGGGGGCCGTGCAATCTTTGAATTTAATCAGGGACATAAAGAGTGTTGGTTGGTTGATAACAAGCCTTGGGCGGCATTGGTTCGGGGTAGGCCTTATTTTGATCATGGGGCACTTTCTTCTCTATGGAAGTTTCTTCTTGTAGATAAAAGTCTCCCATGATGAACTTTATCTGATTAATGTAAGTTTTCCACACCGCGGCCCCGGCGATAATAAATGCTTCGGAGCAGATGTTCCTCTTCTAGGTCGCTCTCGTGCCGTCACCATCAGTAAGTACAATTTCAAGCTTTGGGAAAGTTATTGTAATAAAACACTGAAGGTCTGGATTATCAAAGGGTTTCAGATCTATTTCTGGGAATCAGAGACATTTCCCTGCGCATAATCTCTGACTTCGCAAAATGTCTTCTTAGCCGCTGAGGATATGACCTTTTTTTTCCCGGCTGCTTTGTGGGTACCCACCATAAAACACTCCCGGTATCTCTTTACGATGCAGAGCTTCGCCACATTCAGACTTTGTTCCTTCCAGAAATGTCACATTTGCAAAGTTTCTAAATAACAAATTTTCAGTCTGAAGACGCCGAGCTGAAGACAATATACACACAATGCACCATTTATATGCGGCGTTGATGGCGCGACGAGACATAAATAACACTGATGATTGTAAAAAGGTTATTTTGTATCAGTTTACTGTGAAAGTGTCAAAGGATTTACAATTGGTAGTTTGGAGCGGTAACTAGGATTATACGTCCTGGCTCAGTGGTTACGGATCCCATCGAGTTTAATATAAATAAAGCTTAATTACTGTGAAATGAGCTTCAATTAAAAGGTTTCACGGACGTGTTTGCAAGTGATGCTTGTATAGTCACTACATTCTGATGTAAGAACCTGGAGATCAGCGGCACAGACACTGCTTATCTCTTCCCTGCCACAGACTCCTGCATCAGATACTGACTGACATATATTTCTCTAAAAAAGAGGTTCTTCAGCAGCTTCGGTGAATATTACACAGTTCTCTGTTAAATCTGCTGATGAACCCCAGAATACACACCTCAGCTGCTGCAGAACCTCTTAATACACACCTCAGCTGCTGCAGAACCTCCTATTACACACCTCAGCTGCTGCAGAACATCATAATACACACCTCAGCTGCTGCAGAACCTCCTAATACACACCTCAGCTGCTGCAGAACCTCGTAATACACACCTCAGCTGCTGCAGAACATCATAATACACACCTCAGTTGCTGCAGAACCTCCTAATACACACCTCAGCTGCAGCAGAACCTCCTAATACACCTCAGCTGCTGCAGAACCTCCTAATACACACCTCAGCTGCTGCAGAACATTATAACACACACCTCAGCTGCTGCAGAACCTCCTATTACACACCTCAGCTGCTGCAGAACATTATAATACACACCTCAGCTGCTGCAGAACCTCCTAATACACACCTCAGCTGCTGCAGAACCTCCTATTACACACCTCAGCTGCTGCAGAACCTCCTATTACACACCTCAGCTGCTGCAGAACCTCATAATACACACCTCAGCTGCTGCAGAACCTCCTAATACACACCTCAGCTGCTGCAGAACCTCCTATTACAAACCTCAGCTGCTGCAGAACATTATAATACACACCTCAGTTGCTGCAGAACCTCCTAATACACACCTCAGCTGCTGCAGAACCTCCTAATACACACCTCAGCTGCTGCAGAACCTCCTAATACACACCTCAGCTGCTGCAGAACCTCATAATACACACCTCAGCTGCTGCAGAACCTCATAACACACACCTCAGCTGCTGCAGAACCTCCTAATACACACCTCAGCTGCTGCAGAACCTCCTAATACACCTCAGCTGCTGCAGAACATTATAATACACACCTCAGCTGCTGCAGAACCTCATAACACACACCTCAGCTGCTGCAGAACCTCCTAATACACACCTCAGCTGCTGCAGAACCTCCTAATACACCTCAGCTGCTGCAGAATATTATAATACACACCTCAGCTGCTGCAGAACCTCATAACACACACCTCAGCTGCTGCAGAACCTCCTAATACACCTCAGCTGCTGCAGAACATTATAATACACACCTCAGCTGCTGCAGAACCTCATAACACACACCTCAGCTGCTGCAGAACCTCCTAATACACACCTCAGCTGCTGCAGAACCTCCTAATACACCTCAGCTGCTGCAAAACATTATAATACACACCTCAGCTGCTGCAGAACCTCCTAATACACACCTCAGCTGCTGCAGAACCTTCTAATACACACCTCAGCTGCTGCAGAACCTCCTAATACACACCTCAGCTGCTGCAGAACCTCCTAATACACACCTCAGCTGCTGCAGAACCTCCTAATACACACCTCAGCTGCTGCAGAACCTCCTAATACACACCTCAGCTGCTGCAGAACCTCCTATTACACACCTCAGCTGCTGCAGAACCTCTTAATACACACCTCAGCTGCTGCAGAACCTCCTAATACACCTCAGCTGCTGCAGGACCTCCTAATACACACCTCAGCTGATGCAGAACCTCCTAATACACACCTCAGCTGCTGCAGAACGTCCTAATACACACCTCAGCTTCTGCAGAATCTCATAAAATAAACCTCAGCTGCTGCAGAACCTCCTAATACACACCTCAGCTGCTGCAGAACCTCCTAATACACATCTTAGCTGCTGCAGAACATTATAATACACAGCTCAGCTGCTGCAGAACATTATAATACACACCTCAGCTGCTGCAGAACCTCCTAATACACACCTCAGCTGCTTCAGAACCTCCTAATACACACCTCGTCTGCTGCAGAACCTTATAACACACACCTCAGCTGCTGCAGAACCTCCTAATACACACCTCAGATGCTGCAGAACATTATAATACACACCTCAGCTGCTGCAGAACCTTATAATACACACCTCAGCTGCTGCAGAACCCCATAATACACACCTCAGCTGCTGCTGAACCCCCTAATACACCTCAGCTGATGCAAAACCTCCTAATACACACCTCAGCTGCTGCTTAACCTCCTAATACACACCTCAGCTGCTGCAGAACCTCCTAATACACACCTCAGCTGCTGCAGAACCTCCTAATACACACCTCAGCTGCTGCAGAACCTCCTAATACACACCTCAGCTGCAGAACCTCCTAATACACACCTCAGCTGCTGCAGAACCTCCTAATACACACCTCAGCTGCTGCAGAACCTCCTAATACACACCTCAGCTGCTGCAGAACCTCCTAATACACACCTCGGCTGCTGCAGAACCTCCTAATACACACCTCAGCTGCTGCAGAACGTCCTAATACACACCTCAGCTTCTGCAGAATCTCATAAAATAAACCTCAGCTGCTGCAGAACCTCCTAATACACACCTCAGCTGCTGCAGAACCTCCTAATACACATCTTAGCTGCTGCAGAACATTATAATACACAGCTCAGCTGCTGCAGAACATTATAATACACACCTCAGCTGCTGCAGAACCTCCTAATACACACCTCAGCTGCTTCAGAACCTCCTAATACACACCTCGTCTGCTGCAGAACCTTATAACACACACCTCAGCTGCTGCAGAACCTCCTAATACACACCTCAGATGCTGCAGAACATTATAATACACACCTCAGCTGCTGCAGAACCTTATAATACACACCTCAGCTGCTGCAGAACCCCATAATACACACCTCAGCTGCTGCTGAACCCCCTAATACACCTCAGCTGATGCAAAACCTCCTAATACACACCTCAGCTGCTGCTTAACCTCCTAATACACACCTCAGCTGCTGCAGAACCTCCTAATACACACCTCAGCTGCTGCAGAACCTCCTAATACACACCTCAGCTGCTGCAGAACCTCCTAATACACACCTCAGCTGCAGAACCTCCTAATACACACCTCAGCTGCTGCAGAACCTCCTAATACACACCTCAGCTGCTGCAGAACCTCCTAATACACACCTCAGCTGCTGCAGAACCTCCTAATACACACCTCGGCTGCTGCAGAACCTCCTAATACACACCTCAGTTGCTGCAGAACCTCCTAATACACACCTCGGCTGCTGCAGAACCTCCTAATACACACCTCAGTTGCTGCAGAACCTCCTAATACACACCTCAGCTTCTGCAGAACCTCCTAATACATGCCTCAGCTGCTGCAGAACCTCCTAATTCTATTAATTCATATTATGCATCTCAACTGCTATGAAGACAGCATAGTACACACTTGTTAGCTGATACATTGTTACAAACCTTTCACATATTACACAATGTGTACCATTCTAATACTATTGTAAATTCTGTGTTTGAGAAATGTTGACACCTTGTTTGTTCTTTATAATTCATGGAGAAATATCTTGTATCCTCCTCTTCCTTTCGGATCTTCTGCTTCCAGTCTTTGCTCAGTTGATTGAATGTTAAACATTCTGTTATTTTACGACCGCTCCAGTGACTGCATCATCCCTGTGATATACTGATGCCCCCGATCCCCTCCCCCGATGCCCCCATAATCTCTATAGCTGAAGTGTAAACTGCAGGATACATTATGTGTGCAAGGAAGAGAATGTCCATACAAAGATCCCACGAGGAACATTGAAGCAAATGAAGGTGATTGATTATAATGTTAAATCCACTCTACGTTCAGTCATGAGATGGGATATTTCCATTGGATGTTCCATCAATCACCGATTGCATGTTGTTTTTTGTCTAGTGTAGCATTCATAATTTATTCCAGCGGTAACAAGATGTTGGCGTGCAGATGCATTTTCTCTGACATCACAAACCCTGTTCCTGGTGGAGTTCGTGAAAATGTGCTACATAATAGGGGGAATGTGGGTAAAAGCTTTTCGAAGCAGCTCTTCTCGTTCTCTTAGAAGGACCAACATTTATCAATGCAGGATCTGTGTACTGACCCTCGAAATGTGATCTGTGATCTAAGACCATGGGAAAACAGAGCAAATAAGCAAAAGGGAGAGAATGAAAGAAAAAAAGACGGAGAGCTATGGTGACCGGATCGTGTGACCGCATCCTGCCTGGGATTAGACAAGAAATACAGTCCACCACATCATCCCAACCCCCATAAGTATATACGGTTCATGATAAAACATAGAAAGAATGTGCAATCACACTCTATCAGTGTTGTGTCTCAGAACCAAGTAAATAGGCCGCAATAGCAACATACCACCAGTGTAGTAAGCTAACTGAGCTTTATTATGTTCCTACAGTAGTAACACATAATATAGAACGAGCAAAAGTAACTTCAATGGGTAAATAACCAATAGCAACTGCAGAATCTGGTCTCAACACTAGTCAGTGATCACAGCCGGAACAGATACCACACACTGCTGGTAATTCACATTCATCAAAGGATTGTGAACAAATCTCTGCAAGAGACAGAAAAAATAGTAGTAGTATCAAAATAAACATTGATGTATCACTGTATATACAAAACAGCAGATGGAGAGATAACTCCAACATTTTATGCTTGGATCCACTGTCTATAGTCTACATTAAGTCCATGGGGCTTCAACGTATTTAATCTCTTAATCCACAGAATCTCCCTTTTTTTTTAGGGCCAATGTGCGATTGCCACCTCTTCTAGAGATAGGAATGTGATCTATGATCATACATTTTCATTCGTTTTTTTATTAGATAGATCGATAGATAGATAGATAGATAGATAGATAGATAGATAGATAGATAGATAGATGATAGATAGATAATAGATATGAGATAGATAGATAGATAGATAGATAGATAGATAGATAGATAGATAGATAGATAGATAGATAGATAGATAATAGATATGAGATAGATAGATAGATAGATAGATAGATAGATAGATAGATAGATACCCACAGTGTGATTGGGGATTGCACTAAAAAAGCATGACATTGGTACAACCTGTGCGTCTACGCGGGGGTCCAATAGGTAAGGCTGGGCACCGCCACCCTAAACGCAGCTTCCGTCTATTAGATTGCACGTAAGGCACTGAACTAATGAATCTCATAGCTCACACTTACTGGTAATAAAGGGGGACTCTAGGACGGGCTACTGGACATCCAGGAGTTAATTTACACAGGGGCCCCCCTCTACTTGTGTCCTGCCGAAAGCTGGTAAACCTACAGAGGGCATGGGATCAAACCAGAGTCTGCAAGCAAACACTACTGGGCTAATAGTACCATAGATTTTTCTTTCTTCCTTCCTTCCTTTCTTCACTTCCCATTACCTCATTTCCTTCCTTCCTTCCTTCCTTCCTTCCTTCCTTCCTTCCTTCCTTCCTTCCTTCCTTTCCCATTCCCTCATTTTCATCCTTCCTTCCCTCATTTTCATCCTTTCTTTCTTTCTTTCTTTCTTTCTTTCTTTCTTTCTTTCTTTCTTTCTTCCTTCACTTCCCATTCCCTCATTTTCTTCCTTTTTTCCCTTTTCTCTTCTTCTCTTTCCTTATTCTGTTTTATTTTACTGCCTTCCTATGTTCTATTATTTTTCTATTGTATTTTATATTACTTTCCATTAAATTCTATCCTTCTTTCTTCCCTCCCTCTTTCCTTCCTTCTTCCTTCCTTCCTTCCTTTCTTCCATCCTTCCTTCCTTCCTTCCTTCTTTCCTTCCTTCCTTCCTTCCTTCCTTCCTTCCTTCTTTCCTTCCTTCCTTACTTCCATCAACCATGAAAGTCGTGGATGCGCATATTCTGTGTAGAGAGACATCATCTGAGATTCAAGTAAATCAATGTTATTAGATGCAGTAGGTGAGCCCTGTGCCTGTTTATCCAGCCGCACGCTGACATCCTGATAAGACAATACAGGCTAATATTTTACCTCTTTTCCGTGTCAGGTTTCCTCTTTCAGCTCTTTTTTGTAGGTAAAATTGAATCATTTTGTCCCACACAATTATTACAGTCTCTGCTCAAGAAATTCCTGCTCAATTCTCTTGTCTTCCAATTTCAATCTGTTGAAACATTTATAAAAATGTATCCCTCGAAGGGTGAAGTTTTGATTTGCATGAAATGGATCCCTGCCTTGATACTGTTTGAAAACCCTTCTATGAATCCGTCATGTTGATTTATCCCAGAACTGGTCTCCATATTATAGTATAGTATATAGCTTTGTACATTGTAGCTTGAGTTAAAGGTTTTGCTTACCCAGGATCAAGAAAAATAATGATCAGGAGTGATGAGGATAGCCCAGACTAAGTTGTCATTCTCTGCCTCCAGTAAACATTAGTGATTCTCCTAGTAGGGCAGCAAATTTATCCTTAGGTCATTCTCACCCCTCAGTACATAAATGTAGTCATCCACATATTGTGGGACACCTAAAGCTGATATCATTCTCCTTCTGTTCCGGGTTAATCACTGTCACACTATAAGAGCACTAAGGTTAGGTAAAAACTTCTGGTTACTCCGGTGGTCATTCTCATAGAAATCTCAGTAAATCTGGGTCATTGGGACACAATAGAACAGGCAGAAAACTTTGGGGGTTATTGACTAAGTTATTTACGCCACTTTTGTGGCGAGAATAGGCTGCACATCTTCTTGCATGCAGAAGTTACGAGAAATGGTGGCATGCCGCAGGTACAGACCGGATGGTGCCTCAGGCCCGCCAAATTTATATTTTTTTTGTCAGTTTTGTAGCATGAAAAAAGACCTAAATCTACAGCAACTAGGGGGATTAGATAGATTAAAATGTCTCAGAATTCATAGCTGGAAGATGCGCCAAACGTATGAGAGGTGTGTGCCTCATCCTCAACCAGCACAGGGGGAATCAAGACCAGCATATTGTGTAATGCCCCCCTTTGTGTTACTCGTGGTCATTCTTACACTGTTCTTAGTAAACTTGGGTTACTATACAATGCATGAAAAGTAAGTTATAGGCCTGGATTTATGCATTTACTCCAGAATTCTGGCTATAAAATGTTGCAAAATGGGGAATTTGCAACTTTTTGCTCTCAATTGCACAAAATTGTTGTGACTTTTTGCATTTTTACACCACTCAATCCAGTTGTGAAATGTCGGTGGAAAAGTGGACGTGATTAATGAGTTTTACTCCAGATTTATCATTAAGAGAACGGAGTAGGAAAACTGGAGTTGAGAAAGGTTTCAAACATGCAAAATTTGATAAATGTACAGGCAAAACAGGCAAAAATATTCTCCTCATGAAAAATGTTCTCCATAGACTTTTTGTTACTCCATGTCATTCTCATACTGGTCTCAGTATACCTTGGATATTCTCACACAGTAGGAGCAGCAGGGCTAAGACTTTGTTTTACTTCAGGTAATTCCCACACCATTCTCATTATACTGGGGTCATATTCTCCATACCTTGGTCATTCTCACACAGTAGGAGCAGCAGGGCTAAGACTTTGTTTTACTTCAGGTAATTCCCACACCATTCTCATTATACTGGGGTCATATTCTCCATACCTTGGTCATTCTCACACAATAGGAGCAGCAGGGCTAAGACTTTGTTTTACTTCAGGTAATTCCCACACCATTCTCATTATACTTGGGTCATATTCTTCATACCTTGGTCATTCTCACACAGTAGGAGCAGCAGGGCTAAGACTTTGTGTTATTCCAGGTTATTCCTTCTCACCCTGTTCTCAGCATTTTAGGAATAGATTTTGTGCTACTTCAGGTCATTCTCACAATGTTATCAGTTTACCTTTGTCATTCTCACAACCTTTCTGCTATTTTAAGTCATTTTAACACTGCTGTCATTATACTTGGGTCATTCTCAAACATTGGGAGCAATAAGGCATAAACTTTGCATTCCTCCGGGTCATTCCCACTTAGTGTTAGTAGCAGGGCATATATTTTACCTTACTCGTGGTCATTTTCAAAATGTTCTGTCATTCTCACACAAGGAGAGCAGTAAGGCACAAACTTTGTGTTACTCTAGGTCAGGCATGCCAAACCTGCGGCCCTCCAGATGTTGCAAAACTACAACTCCCAGCATGCACAGACAGCCTACAGCTATCCGCCTACAGCAGGGCATCATGAGAGTTGTAGTTTTACAACAGCTGGGGGGCCGCAGGTTGAGCATCCCTGCTCTAGGTCATTCTCACACTTTTTCAGTATACCTGGGTCATTCTCACACAGTGGGAACGGTTAGGTCTAAACTTTGTGTTACTTCAGTTAATTCTTTTAGTGATCTTCTGATCTTAATATACTGGGGTCAATGTCACACAGTAAGAGCAATAAGGCATAATCCTTGTGTTACTTCAGGTCATTCTCACACTGTTCTCAGTATACCTGAAGTCATTCTCACACAGTAAGAAAAGCAAAGTATAATCCTTCTGTTACTCCAGATCATTTTAATACTGTTCTCAGTATACTTGGATCATTTTCACACAGTGGGAGCAGAGATATTAATGATTTCATTGTAATTGTCTAGTAATCTTAACCTAATGAATAGGGATGAGTGAACCCAAGGAAGTTCAGACGAACTTCAGGTTTAAGTCAATGGGGACCCGAACTTCACTTTATTATTTTCCGCTATAATAAGGTTATAACTGGAAATAATAGCATTCTTATGACAGAATGATAAATAAAATAGCCATCCAGGGGTTAAAAATAATTTAAAAAACTCACCTCATCCACTTGATTGCGCAGCCGGTGTCCTATTCTATCTTTATTCAGCAGGACCTGCGAAGACGCCATCGCAGGTTCTTTTGCAGGTTCTTTTGCAGAGGATACCGGTTGCGCGATCGAGTGGATGAGGTGAATTTTTTATTATTTTTAACCCCTGGATGGCCATTTTATTTTGCATTCTGTCTTAAGAATGCTATTATTTTCCATTATAACCATGTTATAACGGAAAATAATAAAATCACCCGAACACCGAACTTTAGTGAAAAAGTCCGGGTTCGGGTCCAGGTACCTGAACTCGCAAAGTTCGGTATGAACCTGAACTTTGCAGTTCGGGTTCGCCCAACTCTACTCATGAATTGAAACATTATATGAGCATTATTGCAGCATTTTAGATGCAGCTCTGGAAGCGATTGGAGTATAAAACATAGCACTACACAATAAATAAGTAAACCAAAGTTACTTAAAACAACAGGTTTTATTTCAAAGTGATTTTCTTTTAATTTTAGAACTGAGAGTTGAAACTAATACAATAGAACAGACCTCACACACTGTTCCCAGTTGTACACAATTACCGATACGTTTAGTATCAGGAGGGGTTGATGAAAATTGCTCTATGTCTCATGCCAAAGCCACTTGATAAATGAGTCTGATTACGCCTTATATAGAAGGATACAATAGATGGTTTATTTTAGTTATTGCTAATTATGCCTAATTACTACCTATTTAGTTTCTTACAGCCTAGCCATAAACACTTTGTGACAATGAAGTAAATCCCTTGGGCATGAGCTGGATGGTAGACCTCGCCTTCCAACATGTATTAAATGTTTATTCTGGGCAATAAAGGACACAGCATAATGCAAATTATTGATTTTTCAGATGCTAATGCTCTGTCTTTCGTGAGGGTAATGAAAATTAATTGGGAGGAATGATGATGTCTTGTCTCATGAAGGTCTCATAATGAAAGGCGGCAGCTCACTGCGTGCAGAAGAGAGTGACGAGTGTGTTGTTCGCACTCCTCATATTTGTAAATGTTACATAAATTCAATAGGAAAGAAACAAAACAATATGGTGACTGCACCGAGGTCAATGTAGGACGGGTTCTCAAAACTCAGGCCTCAATACATGATGTGCAGCTGTATCACAGTGGGGTCCCATTATTCTGAGTAGCAGCTAATCTCCAGAGTACCGCCATGGACAGCACGGACAGCAGCTAGACGGGCCCGGAGTGACTCCATAAGGTCCTGGTAGGTTGTCTCAGGTCTCTGGAGCCATGCTGACTGCAGTGCACCCCACAGCTGCTGGAGGAGAGCCATAGAGCAAACACGACCATCGAGATGATCCCACAGATGCTCGATTGGGTTTAAGTCTGGGGAATTAGGGGCCAGCAGGGGTGCACCACCAATGAGGCGAGGCAAGGTGAGGTGATTGCCTCAGGAAGTACCAGGTAAGGCCAAGAGGTGGGCAGCGGAAGGGGGATTATCTGTTTCGGCAGTATAGTATTGGGAAGCACAATGGGCACACTATCTGACATACATTACTCTGTATGTTTTATAGCTCTGTATGTAATATTTTCCAAGTATGTCTTTAAGAGTAGGGCTGGAGGGAAGGGGTTAGGTTAAAGCGGACCTTTCACCTCTCCTGACATGACTGGTTTAATAGCTTCATACATCCCCCATGTAATAACAATTCTGGAGCATCTATTCTCATGTCTCTATGTTCTGCCATTCCTTTATTATTTCTACTAGAAGTTGTGAATGAATTGCTAGCAGTCTGCAGTAAGGGTACAGAGGGGAGGTAACCAGTTGGGGGTGTGTCCCTGCACAGTCTGAAAATGGCAGCACTGATTGGATAGAGTAAGACTGTGCAGGTACACACCCCCAACTGGTTACTTCCCCTCTGTACCCTTACCGCAGACTGCTAGCAATTCATTCATAACTTCTAGTAGAAATAATAGAGGAATGGCAGAACATAGAGCCATAAGAATAGATGTTCCAGAATTGTTATTATATGGGGAATGCATGAAGCTACTAAAACAGACATGTCAGGAGAGGTGAAAGGTCCTCTTTAAGAAATTGGCATTGGGTGGTTGAGCCGCATTTCAGTTTTTGCCTCAGGTAGCAAAAAGTCTAGGTGCACCCCTGGGGGCCAGGTTAGGACTTGGAAGTCTTGGTCCTGCTCTTCCAACCAATGTCAGACATTCGTAGCTATGTGACATGTTGTATTGTCTTTTTGGAAGATCCCATCCACTCCAGGGAAGACAATCAGCATGTATGGGTGCACGTGATCTGCAAGGATGGAGTGTTACCAAAATTGGTTGAGCATGCCTTCCACAGCTTGTGTTCTTCTTGCAATGGTTGCAAGTTGATTATTCTCCAAAGTTCCCTGCCTGACACGCCAACATCCATCTGTTCCATCTGTTGTCATCAGAGAAGACAACCCTTTGCCAACCTGTGCAGATCCTAATCTAATTCTGCCGTGAAAATTGAAGGCTTTTCTGCTGATGCAACTTGGTTTGCAGAAGTGCGAAGAGTTTCTGTCTGTGTTGGAGCCCGATACGCAGTAGGGTTCTCTGAACTGTTGTTTTAGACACATGTCTGGTAGCTCCTGGTTCATTTTGGCAGTGGTTGCTCCACTGTAGTGTGTTGGCACTACAGCAGCATGCAAACAGTTGACAAACTGTTCAATTTCAGAAATTTCCACCAACCGTGCCCCCAAAGCCACCTGCACCTCACCTCTTTTACCAATGACAGCAACGAGGGATACGTGTGCAGACCCTGTAGGTGATAAAGTGACCGAATTAGACTCATGAGAGTTAATATGACAAGACAGATGCATTCAGCCCAAGAATGCTGGGAAATGGTGATCAATCTATAATATAGAAGGAATTTGCTATCTGGAAGTCTGGGAGATATCACTGTGACATGAGATGTTAACCTCAAACTGCACTGTAGCAGTTTTACTACCCACTGTGAGACAAAGTTACTCAGGGAGGATCTAGAGGAGACCACTGGGTCATTAGGACCAAGTTCAGACTGCCAAAAAGCCACTTTGCCTTGGCCAGGGCATTTAGATACAGTGATGGTGGCAACAATTGTCATGCCCTGGCTGAAGGAAAGCCTAGGCATTACTCTTAATAGTTTTTTTTCAAAGATCTGGAGATGGAATTTGTTTCAGCTTCTAAGACAATAGATTTTGTGCTGGGTTTGTATATAAAAAGTCTGTATATTCTCCCCATTTTTCCTATTTTGTGTTCTGCAGCGTCTTTTCACCAAATTTCCCAAATGAGTCACTTTGTGATTGCGCTCCTGAATACACAATCTGTACCTACACAATGCACTGATTGTCTTCTGTACAGATGAGGAATGTTTGGATGAATATTAGTAATAACAGATTATTAACAAGTAGAAAATAACAATGTAACTCTAGACAAAGACACATTCTGTATAAGTCACCTTGAAGATGTAAGACTCATCATAAGGGCTTTGACAAGATAAGCAGATTATATAATGTTGAATCCACTTTAGAAAGATTTCAGTATATCGACAAAAGAAGGAAGTTTCATAATTTTCTGTAGTTTCTTTGACTACAGTAAAGTTCTCTGCACTTTTCTATTATAACATTTGCTGATCTGTCTTATGTTGTCTTATGTCTATCTTCTGAACTTGGGGCTGAAGCCTTTGAAGCTCCGCATTATTCCAACTCTAATTTGGCTCATGAATAGCAATAAGATTACGGTAAGTAATAGTCATGTTTGCATACTGAGAATTAAAGGGGGCTCAACCAAGTTCAAAATAGTGTCTCATGATCCTGTGAGGGTACGCTACACTATGCCTCACAATCCCAAGGTAATAGGAACAAGACTGTTATGCATAATCCCTTATATTGTAGGTATTACTACTGGTCACAGCCAGGGAATTCCAAAACTGCTTCCAGTCTTCCAAAACCAATCAAGGTAGTAGGAAACTTAGAATACCTCTTGGTTCTTCATCAGAGCCTGCTGCAAGTCTAGATGGACTTTTGCTGCTAGGGAAACAGGTTACGTCTGCTAAATTGGTAGCAGAAACCTTGTGACCTTTCTTATTGACCAAGTAGGTACAAAGAGAAGTCATGAAGCATGGTCAAAACCAGGAGAGACAGAGACTGTCAATGCAGTAAACAAAGGAATAATCCACAGACAGGCCAAGGTCAATTACTAGAAGAGTCAATATAAACAGGAATAGCAGTCACAGGGTTAATTCAGAAACAAGCCAGTTGTCAGTTTACCCGGAGAGTCAATATACAAGAATAGAGCACATACAATATAGAGCAAGGATACAAAAATGCAAGTCAATTAGAGATTAGCATTTAAGAATCTCCCTCTTAGCTCTGGGATTGGACACAGAGCATGATTGACTTGGCTTTCAGTCACACTGATAGGTCGATCACACAGGAATTGACTGCTTGGCATGGCTGCCCTCCCAGCACAGCTCTATATAGTGATTTAACTGGGAGACAATTCCATACATGAAAAGAGTATGATGAGTATGGATGAGCTAATTGACTTCGGATGAAACATCTGAAGTAGATTTGCATAGAACTTCGCTAGAATACTGTATGGATAGTGCGCTCTATACAGTATTAGAATCTATTGGCTCCGAAAAGCCGAAGTTATTACTTCGCAAAGTCTCGTTAGACTTCGGGTAATAACTTCAGAAATTAACTTCGGCTCATCGGAGTCAATACATTGAAATACTGTATGGAGTGCTCGCTCCATACAGTATTCTAATGAAGTTTTAAGCAAATCGACTTTGGATGTTCTTCTTTGCAAATATGGTATTAAATTAAATAACATGAAATTATGGCTTTAGCACAGTGTGAGTGTGACCCATTCAGATTTTATGTAGTACCTATTGTCTACTAATTCCTCTTTGGATGTTCCTAACTCCCTTCTTTACGGATCTTAGAGAAAAACCTTGAACTATGGAACCAAATACAGCAGACACACAGGGTGCTCTATACTCCATGTTAATTTATTGTGTGCACATACACAGAATCAATCCAATACAGTCCAGAGTGTTCTGAAACGCCATGTCCTGTAGTCCACTGCTCCACTGCAGCTTCCTAGCAGATAATTATGACCTACTTTACAATGACTAATAACAAGACCATCTATGTAGTGAATCAAGAGACCTGCGATACTAAATATTACTATTTAGTTTAGTAAATTATGAAATAAAGTCAATAGATGATTTATTATGTATACAGAGGATCATCGAGTTATTGGACACAATTACTGCACCTACTGTATTCAGTATTTAAGCAGATTTGTAGTTTGTTGTGAAAAGGTCACATTATATAAGATTATAAAGTATGAGAATGCTACAAACTACCCGGCTTCATAGTACTTTCAATGAACTGACAAGAGGAGTGTCAAAGGAGGAGTGACAAGTGTCAGCACTTCTACCGACACACATTCTATTAACTCATTTTTAATCATTTGAAATCTATTAGCCGTGCTAATCATAATCTGGCTTCCTACTCCCCAATATGTAAAAATATAACTATTATAATAAAGTTTCTATTTCCAAAAAGAATACAGTTAAAATACTTCCCCTATGTGCAAGAATGTAACTATATAACTACTATAATACTGCTCCTATGTAGAAGAATATAACTACTATAATACTGCTCCTATGTACAAGAATATAACTACTATAATACTGCTCCTATGTAGAAGAATATAACTACTATAATACTGCTCCTATGTACAAGAATATAACTACTATAATACTGCTCCTATGTACAAGAATATAACTACTATAATACTGCTCCTATGTACAAGAATATAACTACTATAATACTGCTCCTATGTACAAGAATATAACTACTATAATACTGCTCCTATGTACAAGAATATAACTACTATAATACTGCTCCTATGTACAAGAATATAACTACTATAATACTGCCTCCTATATACAAGAATATAACTACTATAATACTGCTCCTATGTACAAGAATATAACTACTATAATACTGCTCCTATGTACAAGAATATAACTACTATAATACTGCTCCTATTACAGAATATAACTACTATACTGCTCCTATGGTACAAGAATACTGTCCTATGTACAAGAATATAACTACTATAATACTGCTCCTATGTACAAGAATATAACTACTATAATACTGCTCCTATGTACAAGAATATAACTACTATAATACTGCTCCTATGTACAAGAATATAACTACTATAATTACTGCTCCTATGTACAAGAATTAACTACTATAATACTGCTCCTATGTACAAGAATATAAACTACTATAATACTGCTCCTATGTACAAGAATATAACTACTATAATACTGCTCCTATGTACAAGAATATAACTACTATAATACTGCTCCTATGTACAAGAATATAACTACTATAATACTGCTCTATGACAAGATTACTACTATAATACTGCTCCTATGTACAAGAATATAACTACTATAATACTGCTCCTATGTACAAGAATATAACTGCTATAATACTGCTCTATGTACAAGAATATAACTACTATAATACTGCTCCTATGTACAAGAATATAACTACTATAATACTGCTCCTATGTACAAGAATATAACTATTATAATACTGCTCCTATGTACAAGAATATAACTACTATAATACTGCCTCCTATGTACAAGAATATAACTACTATAATACTGCTCCTATGTACAAGAATATAACTACTATAATACTGCTCCTATGTACAAGAATATAACTGCTATAATACTGCTCCTATGTACAAGAATATAACTACTATAATACTGCTCCTATGTACAAGAATATAACTACTATAATACTACCTCCTCTGTACAAGAATATAACTACTATAATACTGCTCCTATGTACAAGAATATAACTACTATAATACTGCCTCCTATGTACAAGAATATAACTACTATAATACTGCTCCTATGTACAAGAATATAACTACTATAATACTGCTCCTATGTACAAGAATATAACTACTATAATACTGCTCCTATGTACAAGAATATAACTGCTATATATATCTGTCCCTTTTAGACTTTACCTACCGTATATGTACTGAATGTTTGTTTTTCTCCACTTTGTACCTTATACTTTGTAATCCTCAATAATCATTCATCCTGAGCAGCTCTTTCCGGGTTCTGACTGCTTATGTTTTATTAGACGTCATTTCCATCTTGCTCTTGGTCTTATTTTTTAAGTTCTTAGGTCAGATTTATATATTATACCCCCCACCCTATAAAACGCAGCTGGAATAGCCCGTACAACGTGTCACCATAAACGTATTTTATTAATGACAATCATTTCTCTGTTTACTGTGATCAATTTGAAAAATGATCATCTCATTTTCTCTGCAGCGTTGCCGCCATATTTTTCACGCTTTCATAAAACTTGATATTATCCAACAAATCAACGCACTTTAGAGTAATGAAACAGAACATGCTGGATCGGGCTGACTAATAGAGCCCCGAGCAATAGTTGTTTTCCTTAATGTCGGCTGTAAATGTTACGTTTTATTTTATTAGCAGGTACAAAGATGACCCCTGATCCTCCAGGAAACATGGATCAGTGGGAGGAGCCAGTGATTATGATTTACATGCTAGACCATATGATACATTGTATCAGTGTTAGCCAAAATGCTCGAGGAAGGGTCTGCATTCTGCCACTTTATCTGCATCGGTTGGACCACGTCAAATTTTAAGTATTTCTTAAAGGGGTTGTCCAAGTTATGAAAAAAAATATATATAGCACTGTAAATCTGATGAGCAGCAATATATAAGTAAGTTAAGCAAGTTTTAGGCAAAAAAAAATCTGTATTTCCTCATTTCCCTTGTTCTCTTCTGGCCTGTGTTTACCTGCAGTAATAACAATCTCTGCCCCTCCCCCATGCTCTGCAAAGGGAGTGAATACAAGTGCTGCTCTGAGTGACATGTCTATCTGCAGGGATACTCAGTAGCACATGTTGTATGTGTAGGACTACAAGTCTCAGCTGTACAATGACACTGCTGATGCACACAGGAACTTTCCCCTACCTTTCTTGTGCAGTACTCTGCAGAACTCCTCTGTCAGTTCCTGTGCCCAGCGTTTGTCTACTCACTGCCTGCAGCTACTCAGTCTGTGCTGGCTGAAGGGGTTAAAATCTTATCTGAAAGAATCCAGGGAGAAAGCAGAAGTCAGCAGTGCAGGGGGCGTGGCCAGCACAGTGACCTATGGTGTACAGACCCTTATCTGCTTGTGCAACAAACATCAGCAGAGCAGGGAGAGAAGCTGACATCACAGGTCATGTGACCCTCGGTGAAATCTGAGAAAGGGGCCACTGAAGTTAAAGTAAGTGCATTGAAAAAACATTACATTTGCCTAGTTAGAAACATAAAAAGGACAAAAAATAACTTGGACAACCCCTTTAAGTATTTGATGAATTGCAATCTAAAAAGTCACGGCAACTGCAACATTTTTATGGCAACTGAGACTTTTTTTGCAACAGTTTTTGATCCTCACCACAGTGTTTATGTTTATGAGCTAATAGTGAGATTAGACCTGGATTATGGCTCATTTACTACGTGCAAGTTTGGCAAAAGTCGCAAAAAAAGAACCCGCGTCAATTTCATAAATTTGGTGCAACTACAAAATGCAAAACCAGACTTAAAAGTGACATAATAACAATCTAAAATGATAAATGTCCCCCTTTGTGGACAAAGCAACCTGCCATACCCCAGACAGTATACAGTTGTCCCTCAAGTTACAATATTAATAGGTCCGGGGACAACTATTGTAAGTTGAATCCACTGTAACTTGAGTCCATTACTCTATGGAAAACCAGTAATTGGTTCCCAAGCCCAAACCACCCCAAGATAAGAAAAGGTGAAGTTTTAAGAAAAATAAGCAGACAGATAAAGCAAGTCCTTACATAGAACAGTCAGGAGAAGATGCTAGAAGCTGTCAATGACTGTCTATGGTGAGCGCAGGGACTTGTGTAGAACATACATGTACCAGAAAAGTAACATGAAGCTGCGGCTTACCTGGTGTCCTGAGGAGCTGCTCATCCCAGCATAGAGAGAAGCCAGTCCTGGAAAGGTAATACCACAGAGAAGATACCAGACAACCATTAAAGGTGTTTTATCCGTGAAATGACCATGTTGATTGGTTGGATCTGAGTCTGAAGTATTGTATGTTAGGTGTAGTTTCAACTATAGGAAAGATCACTGTATGTTGAAAATATTGTATCCTGAGGCTGTTGTATCTTGAGGGACCACTGTATTTGCAAATTGTTTGGTTTGTAATGCTACTGTGAATTCCAAATCCATCAAAGCTACTCTGTTCAAGACAGCAGAGTGACCAGCTACAATCAGCTTTACAGACACCACTGCAAGGTGGGGGATAACAAGTTAAGACACCTTTCACTATAACCCAAGTTTTGTATGATTGGCACTGGGAATGGAGCTAGCCAGTCCATTCCCCTTTCCCTCTTGATAGGAGTGGGTGGTCTGACTTTCTGTAAAGGGAAAGAGCTAGCTAGGTTAGTGAGGAGATGGGGAGCATGTTCCATCAGCTCTAGCTCCTTAGAGTCTTAGGACTAGAAATCTATCTCCATTGTGAGGATCAGGAAGGTCCAAAGGACTCAGAATCCATTCACCATAACCCAAGTTTCTGCAAGGTGGGGGAAAACAAATTAAGATACCCCCCACCCCAGGGCAGGAGAGGCAAATATAAAAGCCTGTATTACATAATGGACACTTACAGTCGTAGGTGGCAGCTTAATAGTCATAGTAAATAAGAATCAGGAGAGGAACTTTACCCATGTCATATACTCTTACACCAGCAAATGTTGTATGAGTGGCACTGGGAATGGAGCTAACCACTTCATCCCACGTCCCCCTATTGATAGGACTGGACAGGTCTAACTTTCTGTCAGGAGGGAGAGAGCAAGCTAGGTTAGTGAGGAGACAGGGAGCTTGATCCATCAGCTCGAGTTTCTTAGAGTCTTAGACTTAGACTAGAAATCCATCTCCACTGTGAGGAACACTGCTCCAGAGGAACAGGAAGGGCTGCTGAAACCCATTAACTTACAGCGTTCCAGAAAGCAGAGTGACCAGCTACAGTGATCAGCTTTATGGACACTGCTGCACTGTGGGGGATAACAAGTTAAGACACCCATCATCACAGTCCAGGACAGGCAAAACAAATATAAAAGCCTGTATTACGTACTAGACACTTATAGTCATAGGTGGCAGCTTAATAGTCATAGCAAATAGGAATCACAAAAAGGACTTTACCCATGTCATATCCTGTTACAGCAGCAGAGGTTGTATGAATGGCACTGGGAATGGAGCAAACCACTCCATTCCCCTCCCCCTATTGATAGGACAGGGCTAGCTAGGTTAGTGAGGACACAGGAAGCATGCTTCATCAGCTCCAACTCCTTAGAGCCTTAAGACTAGAAATGCATCTCCATTGTGAGGATCACTGCCCCAGTGGGAAGGTTCAAGGGCTGCAGAAACCCATTAAGCAACAGTGTTCCAGACACTTTAAAGACACTGCTGCAAGGTGGGGGATAGCAAGTTAAGACACCCATCATCACAGTTCAGGACAGGCAAATCCTAAAACCTGCATTACGAGGTGGTCACCTACAGCCCCAGGTGCCAGTTTAGAGCTGTAGTGAGGGAGAATCAGTAGAGAGACAAAGCCTACCCAGAGTGTTACTATCTACCATCTTGCCTGCCACCACACCTCATCATCAGAAGACAGAGACACTGCACCCTGTACAGACGACAGCTAGAAATACTGCAACTCATCCTTTGCACTCAGTAAAGAAAAATGCTAGTTCTTTTACAGTATGTCTGCCTGATTCCTTCACATCACCTCTTCATTGCACCAAACCCAAGGGGGGCGACGGCCTGTGGGAGTACACGATGACACAACATCTTATCAGGGCCACTACTACTCCCATCCTCTGCACTGGCTCTTAAGGGGGCTTGCTGCAAACCAATCACAGCATATAGTATGAATGGGAAATGTCATGGGAGGTGCACACTCTTTTCTTTAAATCATATTTTACAGTGACATAAATAACTTCCTGCTCTTAGCTCGCCCTCAGCAAGTAACATCTTGACCTGCTCCTCGGCAGCCAATAAGCCCCAGTTTCATATATAAAACATGATTCATACAAGTTTAAAGGAGAAGAACCAGGAGCTTCCTTCTAATTCTTCTTTATATAAAACACATCTTGTTCCTTAGAAGAGATTAAGGGGGTCATTTATTAAGACCTGCATTTTAGACGCCCATCATAATAAAGCCCTAAGCTGGTCGTGGTTCTTCTGAAGTTTCAAAGAGGCGCCGGGCTCTTCATTCAGCGGATCGTACACCAGTTCTAAGTGTAAGAAGCTTCTTGCTGTCTTACATTTAGACTTTTTTCTGTGCCTAAAATGGCGTAGAAAATGGTAAATGAGACGAGCCTGGTGGTCCGTTCTCTTCCCTGTTCATCCCCCGACCACTTTTTTAGACCTGGTGTGAGCGGGGAGAAGTCGCAGAATCTGTGCCCGAAATATGCCTAATATTTCAGCATCATAAATTACCCCCATGATGCAACCTTAACCCCTTCACCCCCGGAGCTTTTTTCGGTTCTGCATAACTCTTTTATTTTTCTGTTCACATAGCTGTATGAGGGCTTGTTTTTTGCGGGACAAGTTGTACTTTCCAACGCCACCATTTAATATTGCATACGGTGTAGTGGGAAGTGGGAAAAAAATTCCAAACCGGGTGAAATTGCAAAGAAAACGCTATTCCGCTACAGTTCTACGGGTTTCTTATTTACAGCGTTCGATGTGCATTAAAACTGATCCGTTACTTTCATTCTACTGGTCAGTACGAATCCGGCAATACCTAATATGTATAGTTTTTCCTGCGTTTTCATAGTGATAAAATAATTAGAAAGTTGCCCTTTTTTTTTTTTTTCCTTGTCATATCTTGACCCCTATAACTTTTTGGTATTTATGTGTACAGAGCTGTATGGGGGCTCATTTTTTGCGGGACGATCTGAAGTTTTTATTGATACCATTCTGGGGTGTGTATGACTTTTTGATCACTCTTTATTTAATTTTTTTTAGAAAAAAAGCGACAAAAAACGGCAAATCGCCATTTGGACGCTTTTTTCCGCCACACAATTCGCCGTATTGGAATTTTTTTTTTATATTTTAAAAGTACGGGCGTTTTCGGTCACGGTGATACCCATGATGTCTATATTTATTGTTATTTAGGTATTTATTTTTTACTTATACGGAAAGGGGGGTGATTTGAACTTTTACATCTTTTTTATTTTTTATATATTTTTTAACATTTTTTTTTATTTTTTTTTTACTATTAGAAAGCTCAAATATGGGCTTATATATTGTGGCTTTTTTTTTTTTTTCTTTATGAGCAATTATGGATTTTATAGACTCAGAAATCCATGAATTGCTCATTTCTTATCCTGGCCTGCCATCTAGTGGCCAGAATAAGAATTGCACTTTGAAAACTGTAATCCTCACCAGCGAGGATTACAGTTTTCATATGGTGTACAGACCCCGATTGGCCACACGGGGTGTCTGTACACCACCCGGAAGCGAACGCTTCCGGGTTTAGACGCAACTAGATGCCGTGATCACGTGTGATAACGGCATCTAGTCACCCCGGAAGACGCCGCCGACACAGTAGGTAGCGGCAAGTCTCTGCTGTTAGAAACAGCAGAGACTTGCCGGCCATGACGCCCGCCGCACCCGCGAGCGGGCGCCATGTGCCCGCATCGCCCCAGCGCCGTACATGTACGGCGCTGGGCGTGAAGGGGTTAAAGGGGTTCTTCAGGAATTAAAAAAAAAAAAGAAAATACTTAAATATTATTTTATGATAAATATATTCCCAAATACTTTGCATTACTTATATTGTCCCGTTTTGTCTAGGGAGCAATCATTAGGAGAAATAAAATGGCCGTCATCCTATTAGTACACACAGAACCTGTCCTAATCACACAGGAGGACGAGTTACTTCACAACACTGAGGTAAAGAGCTGCCTCATCCTCCTCTCTGCTCTGCTTGTCAGGGATTATGATCCTGAATACAGGTGTCACGAGGGGAAGACAAGGGTGGTGAGCCCTGCACTGAACCCCTGCTTCTTTCCCTGCCTACTTGCCTCAGTCGGCCCTAGGCAGCCGCGGACAACCACGAAGGCGGTCCCTACACTGGATGAGTGCGCAGGAGGGAAAGGGAACACAGGGACGGACACAACACAGACAGGACAAACACAATGGAAGAGTAGTCAGCAAGCCGGGTCAAACACAGGAGGTCACGTAAATACCAGGGGTGAAGCAAAAGAGAGGTCAAAGTCCAGAATCCAAAGTCCAAATCCAAGTAACTATCCAAGCACAAAGGTCGCACGAGCACTGATCAAAGGGGTAACTAATCACAGGCGATTTGAGAGGGCAACTGGACTGCTTTAAATAGCCCTCCAATGGGTCATGTGACGGGGCCAGCGTCACATGACCTCATTTGCATAATGAGCGCTGGCCAAACGTGACCAGTGCTCAAATATGCTACAAATTTGGCCATGTGGCGTGGCCATCGCCACATGACCCAATATATAAGGGCAACCGATATAATATATACTCTGAGCGCTGGCTTGCCGGGCCAGCGCTCAGTACCGCCCACTGCTCGTGTCTAGGGGGACGGGGACGCCGGGCACGCAGCATCCGGAAGCGCGCCCGACGCTCCCCGCCTCTCGTCACTATGGAGACGAGGACGCATGTCGCGTCCTCGCTCCGTGGTAGCGGAAGTCCGGCGGCGCTGCAAGCGGGGAGCGCGCCGCCGGCTTCCCGTGACAACAGGTGAATCTCTGTGGGGATGGAGAAGATGAGGAGACATGAGAGGAGGGTGAGGTATGACTAATGAACAGCAGCTCTTGTCTGCAGTCTCCATTACCACAGTCTGTCCTGTCCGTCCTCTGTATCCTTCATGTCTCCTCATGAACTAAATTCCCCAAAGATTCAGCTAAAGTTCTTCATCTGTATTCAGGATCATAATCCCTGACAAGCAGAGAGGAGGATGAGGCAGCTCTTTACCTCAGTGTTGTGAAGTAACTTGTCCTCCTGTGTGATTAGGACAGGTTCTGTGTGTACTAATAGGACGGAGGCCATTTTGTTTCTCCTAATGATTGTTCCCCAGACAAAACAAGCCATTATAACTAATGAAAGGTATTTGGGAATATATTTATAATAAAGTAATATTTAAGTATTTTCATTTTCTTAATTCCTGGAGAAACCCTTTAAATATCAAAATACAGCTGCTAGTTTTGTGGCAGTGAGTGTTCTTATAGTCAGGAGAAGACAATAGATTGGTCAATTAATTGATACATTTGATGCAGAGGGTCAGTGTGTTGTTGTGTTAGGTTACTTTTTCATCTGCATTTTCCTTTCCGGTTTTGTGATCCGGCAGTGGAAATGGCTACAGTTCAGTTTGAATGGGGACAAAACTGAACAGACCGGAACAGAGTGAACCACAATGTTTCCGTTCCTGTTTGTTACCTTCCTATGTCGGACACAGCAGCAGCATATTTGCGCGTGGCATGGGAGACTGAACATGCCAGATATAACAAAAACCATGTAAGGCAATGATCCTGCTTCCGGATTGAAAAAAATACCCATTGACTTCCAACGGGTTTAGTGCTGGATCCGGCATGTTCATTTTCGATATAATGCAACCAGATCCATTCTGAATGGATGCAGCCAGTTGTATTATTCAAACTCATGCATTTTGCTGGGGTTTTTAGATCCCATGCCGGACCTTAAAGAGGACCTCTCCCCGCTCCTGACATGTCTGTTTTAATAGCTTCATGTATTTCCCATGTAATAACAATTCTGGAGCCTCTATTCTTATGTCTCTATGTTGTGCCGTTCCTCTATTATTTCTACTAGAAGTTATGAATGAATTGCTAGCAGTCTGCAGTAAGGGTACAGAGGGGAGGTAACCAGTTGGGGGTGTGTCCCTGCACAGTCTGAAAATGGCAGCACTGATTGGATAGAGTGAGACTGTGCAGGGACACGCCCCCAACTGGTTACCTCCCCTCTGTACCCTTACTGCAGACTGCTAGCAATTCATTCATAACTTCTAGCAGGAATAATAAAGGAATGGTACAACATAGAGACATAAGAATAGATGCTCCAGAATTGTTATTACATGGGGAATGCATGTAGGTATTAACACAGACATGTCAGGAGAGGGGAGAGGTCCTGTTTAACACCAGATAGCAAAAATGCAGATGTGAAAGTAGCCTTACTTAGGCAGACTCAGGGAGTAGTTAAACCTTGGCAATGCAAATTATTATTCAATCCTTATCCCATTATTCACAATCCTAAATCTAGTTTAGTGTCCCCATCCTGACATATTGTTCTGTGTCACAGTTACTGTATATCACAATGAAATTAAAAATTGTCAAAGTGAATTAACCCCTTTGCGACCCTTGACATACTAGTACATCATGCTGATCATGTGGGCACCAGAGCTGTGCGTGCCCAATGATTGCAGGGGCCCGGGTGAGCCTATGCTGGCAGAACTTTGTTTTCCGTCCAGCATAACGGCAACCAGACGGATCCGTTATGCTTTCCCATAGGCTTCTATTATGACGGATCAAAACGGAATGCCTCATAAAGGTGTCCGTCTTGATTTCCGTCCTAGGGATTCCGTTATTTTCCGTTATAACGATGTTATAACGGAAAGTTAGAACGGAATCCCTAACGGTGATGTGAACGAGCCCTAAGCAATGTAAAAAAAAAACATAAAATAAAAAATATGCCAAAACAGCCATTTTTGGTCACCTTGCCCCAATAAAATATAATATTGAATGATCAAAAAATCTTTTGTACCCAAAAATGGTACCAATAAAGACATAAACCTTTTCCTCAATTACGAGCTCCTACACAAGATGATCGGCAGAAAAATGAAAAAAAAAACAAAACAAATATGGCTTTCAGAAAATGGAGACACAAAAACATTTTTTTTTTCAAAAATGCTTTATTGTGTAAAACTGAAACTAAAAATAGACTTATTTGGTATTGTCACATCCGTAACAACCTGCTCTTTAAAAATAACATATGATTTATCCTGTCAGGTGAACGCCGTAAAAAAACAAAAAATAGAAACGGTGCCAGGACAGCCATTTTATTTTTGTTACTTTGCCTCACAAAAAATGTAATAACGAGTGATCAAAAATCATATGTACCGCAAAATAGCACCAATAAAACTGTCACCTTATCCTGTAGTTCCCAAAATGGGGTCACTTTTTGTGAGTTTCTACTGTAGGAGTGCATCGGGGGTCTTCAAATGCTACATGGCAACTTAAAATTATCCCTGCAAAATCTGCCCTTAAACAAACATTTGTTACTCCTTCCCTTCTGTGCGCTGCCATGTGCCTATACAGCAGTTTATGACATATAGGATGTTTCTGTAAAACTGCAGAATCAGCCTAATAAATATTGAGTTTTGTTTTCCTGTTAACCCTTGCTGCCTTACAGGAAAAAAATGGATTAAAGTGGAAAATCTGCAAAAAGAAGTAAAATGTTGAAATTTCTCTTCTATTTTTCTTTAATTCTTGTGGAACATCTATAGGGTTATCAAAGTTTGGAAAATCATATTTGAATAAAATGAGGGGTGTAGTTACTTAAATGGGGTCATTTATAAGACTTAATATCTGAATTGGTCCTTTAAAAAGTAGATTTTGAAAATTTTCTAAAAAAATTAAGAAAATTGCATCTTAAATTTTCTAACATCCTAAAAAAAAAAAAAAATTACATTTACAAAATTATGCCAATATACAGTATATATATGGGAAATGTAAAGTAATAGGTATTTTATGAGGCATCACTATCTTTCATAAAAGCAGAGAAATTGAAATTTTGAAAACTGCAAATTTTCCACAATTTTTGGTACATTTTGTTTTTAAATAAATAAATGTGAAATATAGCAACTAAAATTTACCACTGTCATGAAGTACAATGCCTCACCAGAAAACAGTCTCAAATTTATTCTAACCGTCAAATCAATAGAATCAGAACCCAAAAAAATTCATGAAATTTTTTTGCTGTGCGCTGGCAGTTTACATTGATCAGGGTGTCATTGCCATCCTAACAACTATCAGAATCAGATTTATTTTTTAAGTGTAGATAAGAAGATAAATGAAAAAAATTCATTGAGTCCTTGGAGCACAGAAGCAGGAGGGTTTGTCATGGGGACATGAGCTGATAATGTAACCCTGTGGGTAAAGCAGATTAGATCTGGACAGGTGACATCAGCGCACTGGTGTTTGGTGAATGACCCCCACACCTGCACCAATACCACGGATAATTTCACATCACAGCGCCGTACTTCTTACTTACACAAAGGACGAGGTTATACAGGAAATTACAGCAGGAATATTCATCTCAGGTTCGCTGCCTCTCTCCGTCTGATGTCATTATAAATATTCCTAAATTATGAAATATTCATAACCTATTTTCAAATTTGAAATTACTTTTATCTTCACGGTTTCGTTTTTTTTTTTTTTTTGTCTGCTGCCAGTGAGATCCCTTTATGTAGATGGTTATTAGCTATTAATGCATCCAATGTGCGTACGTAGTGTAAAGTCATCTGAAAATATCTGTAAAACAGTAAATCTGTCTATCTATCTATCTATCTATTATCTATATATTATCTATCTATCTATCTATCTATCTATCTATCTATCTATCTCATATCTATCTATCTATCTATCTATCTATCTATCTATCTATCTATCTATCATCCTATCTATATTGTATCTATCCTTCTATGTTTAGTGTCTTTCCAAATAAGAAATGAAACATTAAACTAAATGGAAATTGGAGATTTTGTGATGTCTACAACAAATCTCTTCTTGCCTGTGTTTTAATCCGGATTATTCTATGACTAGAATCATCATTCTGTCTCTGACTATTGTTGCTCTGCCTGAAATGTTTTACTTGTTAAACAGGTCATTGGGTATCAGAACGGAGACCTAAATCCTCTCCACAGATTAAACCCTAATTTTAAATTCTGGATTAAAAACAAAAAATAAAAAACAAAACAGTGTTATTATTGAGGAAAACTGATTATAAATACTCAGTCTGCATTACAGCCCCCTAGACCCTCATGGTGATGGAGGGAAGTTGCTCCTTGTTTGCTCACTATAATGCGGCCATCATTAGCCAAATAAAAGCTCTGTTAAATAAATGGAGCTTTGAAACATTGTATCAGCGTAAAACATTATGAGCTGTGCCAAAAGAGAGGAGTTTTCCATATAGAACCCCTATGGCTTAAAAAATCAGTGATGATTAAATCGCTTGGCTCCATCAATATGATCTTCTATGTATCTACAGTAGACAATATCAGAAGATGATTTGGGCTAAAGTTGCTTTTTATGCCATTTGTGCAGATGAACCATAAAATATTTGAATTTCAAAGCTAAAAAAAATAAATCCAAACTTTTATCCCCCAAAATTCTGCAAATAATTCAATACCGGGGTCATGTCTCCCTTTTGTCTATTACAGAGCTTCCAAACCACAGCTTTCCTTCAGTTACTCAACCTGCCACTAGGGGAGCCAGCTTCCTGTGGGATTAAACAGATCCTATTGATCTAATTCAGGGATCAGCAACCCTTGTCACTCCAGCTGCTGTGAAACTACAACTCCCAGCATGCAAACTTACTTGGGTGTTCTTATAATTCCCACAGGAGTGAAAGGAGGATTCTGGAAGTTGTAGTTTCAGAACAGCTGGAGGTTGCTGATCCCTGATCTCATTGATAAATCTATATACAGTGAGCTCCCCCTAGTGGTGGCTGCAGGCAGCTGGATTTTTCATGTGAAAGAACACTGGTAACATTAATAGTTTGAAGGAGTATTCCCATGTGGGATGATTATGGCCTATCCACGGGATATGCCATAAATGTTCAACAGGTGCAGATCCCACCTTTGGTATCTGCTTCTATATTCAGTATGGGGCCAGGCCAGAAAGGAGAGGTTCTCATGCATGTGTGGCTTTCTCCATTGACTTTATTAGCACTTGCAAACATAGCCAAATCAGGCTTGCAACTGTAAATGTTATTAAATTGAATGGAGAGAGCCATGCATGTGTCCCACCTCTCCGTTCCTGGATAGGCATAATGGAGCAGGTCTCAGAGGTGTCCCTATGGATATGCCATAAATGATCAGCCGACTGTTGCCCCGTATCAGCCCACTCTGCCCCCATCAGACCTTAGATCAGCCCACTATGCCCCCATATCATCCACTGTGCCCCATCAGACCTCAGATCAGTCCCCATATCACCCCACTGTGCCCCCATATCAGCCCACTGTGCCCCCATCAGACCTCATATCAGCCCCCATATCACCCCACTGTGCCCATATCAGCCCACTCTGCCCCATCAGACCTCAGATCAGCTGACTGTGCCCCCATCAGACCTCAGATCAGCCCCCTATGCCCCCATATCATCCACTGTGCCCCATCAGACCTCAGATCAGTCCCCATATCTCCCCACTGTACCCCCATATCAGCCCACTGTGCCCCATCAGACCTCAGATCAGCCCCCATATCAACCCACTGTGCCCCCATCAGACCTCAGGTCAGCCCACTATGCCCCTATATCAGCCCACTGTGCCCCATCAGACCTCAGGTCAGCCCACTATGCCCCCATATCAGCCCACTGTACCCCCATCAGTCCTCAGATCAGCCCATCAGCCCCCATATTAGCTGACTGTGCCTCCATCAGACCTCAGATCAGCCCACCCAGCCCCATAAGGATAAAATAAATAAAATCTCTCACCTCTCCAGCGCTGCGGCTCCGCTCCTCTGTCTTCTCCGGCCGGCGCTGCACTGTCACCTGACTGCGTGCAGTGTCAGGTCATAGTGCGCGCACTATGTCCTGACGCTGTACGCGTCAGGACAGAACAGAGACGGCCCGGAGAAGACAGAGGAGCGCCAGACCAGGAGCGGAGCTGCGGAGCAGGAGAGGTGAGAGAGTTTTATAATTGTGAATTCTGATGTACCCCAAACGAAGGAAAGCAATTAAACAGTTATTATTTTTGTAAGATGTTTTTAAATTAGACAAGGGGACCATAATGAAATGCAGTACAGTCAGGGTGTGACATCCTCAGATCTTACAGAAGCCTTTCCTTCATGTCTTCAGGTGGGGGTACATCCTGCCCTCTTGGCCCTGCTGATTACACAGTGGAGATCTTCCATAACCCATGAGACCTGAGGAATTTCTTCATTTAGCTCTACAGAAGATCTGACGTTCCAGGTTCCGTTGTCTCTTCAGTTCTCCTTTCTTCTGCATTCGGTGTCTTACATCTGTATCTTTAAATATTCATGACGGCGCCTAATTACCTCACCTTATCATTAGATGATATTTTGAAACATGAAAGGCTCCCGGTGAAAAATATTATCTATAAAAATAATAGTGTCTCCCTCTCATCTCAGGCTCCTTGATCCTACAGATGTAAACATGAAGGGGAGCAGCTGTACTTTGCTTGTCAAAGAATGGGTGTAATTAGTCAGTGCAATGTACAATTCACACATTATTAAAACCTGGTCCTGCCATTCTGACGGGGCAGAAGAAGTGGATTTCCAGAGAGACATGCTGCATGAAATCAAAAGTAAATCTCCACATTCTGGAAAGTTGTGTCCATGGACTGAAGTTGTCCCTTTTGGTCCTGTTGGACCATGAACTGGAAGATATCCATGAAAGCTTCTATGTTGCAAGCAATGAGCAACCTTTATTCTTTCATTGCATGGATTTTAAAGAAACTAAGTTAGGTTTGTGTTGCCATTCATTCTAAGGATGTATCCATATCTGCTTTAGGACCTATACCCCTGCCGACCTGGAAGCAGGGACAGTCCTTCCTTAAGGGCAGGTTTCTAATTGTTGAGGAAGAACTCCCGCAAAAAAATTCATTCCATTTCCTGCTAGAAATGTACATGATGTGATCTCCAGTGAATGTCATTTTCTTACCAGTGGCTGTATTTGTGAGTTATATCTCCCTGATGTTTCTCATCTGTGTCATGTGACCAGCAATCAGACTCACCAGATAACACAGCATCTTACGTGTGGACAGGAAGTCTATTTCTCAATGCATTCCTATGGGAGCCTCACTCTCAGTCTCATAGGAATGATTAGAGCAGTAACTGGCTTCCTGTCCTGGGTCAGTTGGAGGTCAGGGAGTTGGTCACATGACCCAGCTACAATTAGAAGAGAGGGGATAACTCACAAATACAGTCTCTGATAAGAAGATTACATTCACTATAGATTACGTCATGCAGCTTTCTAACAGGTCAGAGAATACATTTTTTGCAGGAGTTCTTCTTTAAATTATTGTTTGGATGATGTAAGGTCATTTCTCTTCCATGTACACCTAGTTCCAGATAATACTACAAGAGGAGGGAGTGGTTGACCACGGGTGGAGGGCCAAATTCAATTAGACTTTTGACATCTTGAGTAGACTCTACTGGAGAGAAGCTGTGGTCAAGTAGACATTATTGATCAGAGTATTAGAGCATCCTCTGGGGGACCAAGGCTTCAATACAATAATGAACTCAGTAGTCCAGTAGAAGACAACCTCATTTGAAGTTCACTTGCTGCAAAGGATAAATAATTTACACTATTTCATACATTATTGCATAGGTGGTCTGCTCTAATGGTCTGCTCTCTCCTCTGGTGGAATAAGTGAGCACCAGTCAAGTGTGACCACCACTGTGTTGCCATGACCCATGCAGTGTTGATGTGTTACGAGTAAGGCTACTTTCACACTAGCGTTTTATAATTCCGGTATTGAGTTCCGTCATAGGGGCTCAATACCGGAATAAAACACTTCGGTTTTGTCCCCATTCATTGTCAATGGGGACAAAACTGAACTGAAGACAACGGAGGCTCCTGAAAGCATTCCGTTCCGTCTTTAGACCGGAGAACAAACCGCAGCATGTTGTCCAGGCATCCGCACCAAGACGGATCCGGAATGACTCCCAATGCAAGTCAATGGGGGTGGATCCGTCTGGTGTGACCACAATGGTAACCGGATCCGCCCTCCATTGACTTTCAATGGAGTTCATGACGGATCCGGCTACACATACACACATACAGACATAGACATACACATAAACATAAACATACACAGACATATATACATACAAATACACATACATACTTACATGCACCCCGGCAGGTCTTCAGAGCGTCGGAGCGACGGGACGGCGTGCACAGGTGATGATTCCACCAGGCGCCCAGCAGAGGGAGCTGTGGGGAATCGTCACCTGTGCGAGCCGTCCTGTCCCTCCGACGCTCTGAAGACCTGCCGGGAGCATGTAAGTATGTATGTGTGTTTGTCTGTGTATATGTGTGTGTATGTTTATGTTTATGTGTATGTATGTACTGTGTGACATGTGTGGGGCCGGAGCGCGGTTCCGGCTCCACACATGTCACTGCGGCAGGCCTGATCCGGCAGCACCCTTCACCTGCCGGTTCAGGCCTGCCGCCAGTGTGAAAGTAGCCTAACAGAGATTTCTCTGTTTCCTCATGCTTGCCTATTTACTAGCATGGTTGGAGCAGTTGCCTGGAATTTGAGTCTGGGATAAATTATCACCTATCTTGGCTTGTTTGGAGCTGTTGATTGCTGAGCCTTTCTATGCCCAGGCCTGTTGCTTTTCTGATTGCTCTCAATAGTGGATGCTTTGTGCATTGGTTTCCAGAGTCAATATCTAATTCTTATCTGTTGTGTCAGTGAACCCTGGGGACCTGCAGTCTTCCATCGTTTTCAGCTTGGAAGTTTGTTTGCTGAGTTGGTTTGCTTGGTAGTATTTAGAGATATTTAGAGTAGGGTCAGTTCTGTATGATCTCTATTTCTGCTCACTGTCATTCATCCAGTCTCAACCTGTATGCAATTACCATCTGCCATCATGTCCATTGTTAGACTCCTATGTCCTCCAATTGTGGCCCTCATCATTCAGTTCCTGGAATCTGTCAGTGAATTATTTCTGTACTCTGTTATTTGCCAGATTTGATACATGATATATGTACTTGACATTTCTTGTTGTCAACCAAACGTTGTGCAGTTCAGCTCAATTCTGTAAGTCCTAGGGGTGTCCAAGCAACAAGAGACAATTTTAGAACTTAGGAAAGGCGACTGCTGTAGGGAAAGTCCAGTTTTGAGGTCCTGTGAACAAAGGAAGTCACAGATAACAGCTAGCAGGTCAATGACTTTGAAAATCAAATAATTAAGGGATTAATTTCAAGTATCAGATTCTGACCTAAAATGTTTTTCTTGGGTTAATGGACAATACCCACGACATAAGATACCCATATACTCTAAATATGAACAAAACAGTCAATTTCACCCAAAGCGATCATTTTTGGGGCAAAATTTTACAAAAATTTTACAATAATTTTGGCCAAATGATGAGAATCCATCATTGAGTTTAACGGCCAATATGAACTAAGTCTAAAATGTGCATGGTTGTGTCTATAAAATAATCATTCACTGGATGATCAGTCGTTCAATGGTTGCCTATCTTTTCATCTACTACTATCTAATGTATAAGGCCACCTTAAATTGTATGTTATTTCAGATGACTTTTCAGAATAAGCTGCCATGTGTGTATACACAGGTACAGTAGTAGCACAATTTCTGACCATTATGACTTTTAGCCGGATTTTTAATTAATTAATTAATTTATTTATTTATTTATTTGTTATTTTTTTTATTTTTTTGCAGTTTTCTCCTCTCTACCCTCCATCTGTAAATCACAGTTTTCTCTGAGATGGTGGGTGTTGACTAGATGACATAGAGTGCACAGGGAGATGAATTCTGCTCCCTAATGCTCACACTCAGAATCGCTCAGAAGTGGCTACAGGATATTATAGTGAAGCACTGAGCACTAAAGATGTGAATAAAGCACTTGGGTGAGATATAACACTATTAGCTGCTGACTTGTGCCTGTGTCTCTCTGTCTCGCACTGTTGCTCACTGTTCCTCCTTCTCCCTCCAAAGACTTCTATGAGATGATGTAATTTGATCCTTCAATGAGCAGGCAGACCGTCTTGGTCTCTGAATACAGATTTATCACAGAATTCAGAGAGAAGATTAATTTAGGAAAGGGGGACAAAAGAGCTGATAAGTGGGGAACAAGGCATTTTTTGGGGGGTAAGGTATATTAAATGTATATACACCTCTATTACTGATATATGGAATGTCATGTGAAAGTAGAGTGACCATCTAAGCCTTTTTGACCAACCTTTTCATGGGCATACTTTAAGTCAACCTTAAGATGCAGCTCTTTCTTAAAGTCATGATTGTTCACAAATCGCACTTAAAAGCAGAGTGGGGTTTGTCACCCTTTACACAAATGACTTTGTTTCTGTTCAAAAAATAATGGTAATAATCATAGATTAATCTTAAATGTGACACTAAAACAATGTTTCCACTTGTGACGCTACAAAATGATTAATGGTTTGGAAAAATGACAAGTGTGTATAACTGTAAGAGGATTACATCTGAAAAGATCATGCAAATCCCGTTACATCTGATCTGTGGGGGGGATGATTAGTTCTTTGGAATAATAATAAGTTTTCATCTTTTTTAGTGACTGCATTTGCTGCTCGTTTTCTTCTGTAGTTTCTTTGTCTTTGTAGAATTCTGCCCTTATTCTTCACAATGTCACAAGGATATTTAAAACTTTCCATGTTCAAATATTTCCTTCCCTACAAGAGGAGTTTTTAGTTAAAGGGTTGACCCACAAAAAAAATCTGCAGTTTTTGAAACAGAACCTGAATCTGAATACTTTTGTAATTGCATATTATTAAAAATGTATTATAGCTGCAGATTTAATAAAATGTATTTCTGTAGCGCCACCTGCTGTCTTCTCTTTTTCTTACTTCTCTGTCCCCCTAGATCTGGTAGGCACACATGCTCAATTCCGTCTTTCAACTGCCTCCTGAGCTGTGATAGGGAGAAATCTCCAGCTGAAAGGACACACCCCTGAGGTGTAGCAGAAAGGACAAATCCTTGAGCTGCAGCAGAAAGGACATATGCCCTTAGCTGATAGCTTGAAGTAAATCTAGCAGATCAATTGGAGCAGTGAAGAGAGAGATCTCTGGATCCAAGTGAGGTACAGTGCTGATTCTGCTATGCCATGTCTGAATGTAATGTTCTGTATTGATCATAGGATAATCCCTTTAACCCCCTAACTGTTTTGCCAGAGTCCAGCTCCAGCAGTGGGAAAAGTAGTTAACTGGAGGGCTGATTTAGATGCTGCTATCTCCTGAATGGTAGCAGCTAGAAAGATGCCTGCTTTCAAACATGGTCTTGTTTGAAAGCAGACATTCAAAGCTTTCAGACAATACCTGAATGACAGCAATATGTTCAGGACAGAGAAAGATATCACTGATAGAAATCATGGGGCTGTGAATGCAACTGAAAGTGAAAGTAAAAACTCCCAATTATTCCAGTTATTAACAGTTATTTCTCATCTGTTGCTTGGTCTTTAGCTGTCATTTTGGTCTTGTATGATACCTGGACTGTCAGCTTTCAAACAACACCAATTGAATGTTTCTAGATGCCACCATTCAGGATATAACAGCATCTAAAGCAGCCCTCCCACTCCAGTTATCTACTTTTCATAGTGCCCGAGCTGGACTCAGGCAAAACAGTTAGGTGGTTAATTTATTTTTCCAGTCTAGGTTGGTATTGTTCAAATTTTAGAGTAAGAAGATATATATAGGGCATACGAAAAGATGCCTAAAAAACGAATAGGGGAGCATGTATATAATATTAAACGAAAGTTTGATGGACATCCCCTGTCAAGACATTACAGGGAGAGGCACGGAGGGAATTTTGAAGGAATTAGTTTTTGTGGTGTGGAAATTATCAATAGAGATAAAGGGGGGGGGGGTGATTTTATGGGTAAGATGTCAAAAGCAGAAACTAGATGGATATTTAATCTGAACACCCTAATACCTATGGGGTTAAATATGGAAATTGAATTATTTGCGTTTGAATGATATATAACAATTAGAGATGAGCGAGCACTAAAATGCTCGGGTGCTCGTTATTCGAGTCGAATTTTTCCCGATGCTCGGGTGCTCGTTTCGAGTAACGAACCCCATTGAAGTCAATGGGAGAGTCGAGCATTTTTGCAGGGGACCAAGGCTCTGCCTAGGGAAGGCTGGGTGAAAACCTGGAAACATCAGAAAATGATGGAAACACCACGGAAATGGACAGGAAACAGCAGGGGCAGCATGCATGGATGCCTCTGAGGCTGCCTAATCGTACCATTATGCCAAATTCTCCTGCTACAGCCTGGTGGTTACCCTCATGGCAATTGTGCTCACCCAGACAAAGAAAGGTGAGGCACATGCCCATCACATGTTAGGGAAGCACCCAACTAGGTGCAACGAAGGTCCATCACCGCCTGCAGGTGACACCACTGCTCATGCTGGCACTGCTGTGCTATCCCCCGCCCCACGACGCAGGCATAAGCCTGACACAGCATGGTGACAGCGTAGTGACACCAACAAGTGACCAAGTTAGATTGAGGTAGCAGTGAAATGTCTGTAGGCGAGCCTCCCAAAAATTTGTTTAGGAGTGTCTGTAGTTGACCCTTCTGTAAAATATTTTATTTGTTTTCCCTGTTATTAGTTAATGTACAACCCATGGCTGGCATGGTGGGAATACATAGGTTTTGCGTCACAGACGGTCCACTGCACCGTTACATTTTCTTCATCATTGCCAATTACTTTTTCACCAACTGTTGTCTGGCAATGATAAAGGGGAAGGTGAATCCACTGCGGAAGAAAAGTGTCATCCTCCTACAATTCTACACTTGCTCTCAATTGAAAAGGGGATGTTCTCGCCGTGGCCTTCCTCATAGTGGCCGCTTCTGTGGACGACAGAGGTGGTGTACCTACTGACAGCCTGACCGAACACGATGGCAGACGGGGAGACACTCCCTCATGTAAAATTGTTTTGGAGTGTCTGCGGTTGACTCTCCTTTAAAATATTTTTTTTGTTTTCCCTGTTATTAGTTAATGTACAACCCATGGCTGGCATGGTGGGAATATATAGGGAAGCACCCAACTAGGTGCAACGAAGGTCCATCACCCATGCCCATGCTGGCACTGCTCTCCTATCCCCAGCCACACGATGCAGGCATAAGCCTGACACAGCATGGCGGTGACACCAACAAGTGACCAAGTTAGATGAGGTAGCAGGTGAGCCACCCAAAAATTTAGCCTGACGCAGCATGGCGGTGACAACAGAGTGACCGAGTTAGACTGAGGTAGCAGGAGGTGAAGCACGGATGGTAATTCGAAGGTAGAGGAGGAGGGGTTGGAGAAAGTGGCATAGTAATTCTGACAAACCGTGAACGAGGTAGGCCCCGCAATCCTCCAAGTGGGCAGTACATGAGCGGCCCCAGGGTCAGACTCGGTCAGAGTATGTGAAATGCTCAGGGTGGCCGAACGCCGGGCTAGACGGCGGACCCGTTTTGGGTTATCGATTGTCAAAATGTTGGCTTACATCAAGTTCAGTATCTGTTCTTATCAGTTGCTGTGGCTGTTGGTGGTAAAGTGGTGAGCATAGCTGCTTCCCAAGCCGTTGACCTGGGTTCAATTCCCGTCTATCGCACTATCGCAGGAGGCAATTAAAAGAAGAACCAAAAAAAAAAATCAGTATAATATCTAATATGTCCCCTATCTGGGTAAATTGTTTGGAGAGAGTGCCTGTAGGTGGGGGGCAGGCTGGGGGGAAGGAGGTTGAGCTGGAAGAGCCAGAGGAGTGCCCCCTTGGCTAGCGTGTGTGGTGGTGACAACAGCCGGATGGAGTTCGAATGATGACGCAGGACCCCAACTTAAAAATTTTGCATCAACCGGTACAGTTGTCAACTATGAGCTTGATCAAGTGGGGCATGTGTTCAATGTATTCTTCTCAGTTTAATACCATATATGGCACGTATCCGGAAAAATAGTTTGGAGAGAGAGAAAGAGAGGAAAAAGACGTATTTTTAAAAGTGACGTTCAGTATAGATCAGTTAAAGAGAAAGAAAGGATTTTATGAAAAGGATTTGTATCACTGAGAGCAAAAGAACCTATTTTATTACGTGACGTGCAGTATAGATCACTTGGAGATAAAAAGGGGAATGTGCAGACTAGGGTTGCTATAGTGCAAACCACTATGGTGGTGACAACAGAGTGAGCGAGTGACACTGCGGGAGCAGGCGAACCACATAAACATTTTTTGTGGCCCTGTATGGCGGCGGTGACAACAGAGTGACTGAGTTAGTATGCGGTAGCTGGTGAAGCACCCAAAAATTTAGCCTGACACAGCATGTCGGTTACACCACCAATGACTTTGTCCGACTGAGAATGCAGTGAAATGGCTTTTGTTGAGCCTCCAAAATTTTTTTCATTTTCGGAGTACATAAAGTCTACCCTCTGAAGTCTACCCTGTGAATTTATTTTTTTTTTTAAATGTCGGCACTTGCGCATCTTGAAAAATTGTTTTGGACTGTCTGTTTGACGCTCCTGAAACATTGTTTTACACTGTCTATAGTTGACACTGCGGAAAAATTGTTTGGAGAGAGGGCCTATAGGTGGACCTCCGGAAAAATTGTTTGGAGAGAGGGCCTGTAGGTGGACCTCCGGAAAAATTGTTTGGAGAGAGGGCCTGTAGGTGGACCTCCGGAAAAATTGTTTGGAGAGAGGGCCTGTAGGTGGACCTCCGGAAAAATTGTTTGGAGAGAGGGCCTGTAGGTGGACCTCCGGAAAAATTGTTTGGAGAGAGGGCCTGTAGGTGGACCTCTGGAAGAATTGTTTGGAGAGAGGGCCTGTAGGTGGACCTCCGGAAAAATGGTTTGAAGAGAGGGCCTGTAGGTGGACCTCCTGAAAAGTTGTGGTAAAAGAGTGCCAGTTGGACCTCTAAAAAATTGCGTTTTTTTTGGTCAGCGTTAGGCAAAGACGACAAGGAGGAGGAGTAGGAGAAGTAGAGAAGAGGAATCGGATACATAAGTAATGTAAATCTTTAGCTGCTTTCCCCCGGAGGAGATTTGAATTCAGGTGAAATCCAGGCTTTGTTCATTTTAATAAGCGTCAGCCTGTCAACGCTGTCAGTTGACAGGCGTGTACGCTTATCGGTGATGACGCCACCAGCTGCACTGAATACCCGCTCTGACAGCACGCTAGCGGCAGGGCAGGCCAGCACCTGCAAGGCGTACAGCGCCAGTTCAGGCCACGTGTCCAGCTTTGAAACCCAGTATTTGTATGGAGCAGAGTGATCGGTCCGGACGTTGGTATGGTCAGCTAGGTACTCCCTCACCATCTTTCTGTACAGCTCCCCCCTACTCTGCCTAGACTGGGGACAGGTGACAGTGTCTTGCTGGGGTGACATAAAACTGGCAAAGGCCTTGGAGAGCGTTCCCCTGCCAGTGCTGGACAAGCTGCCTGCTCGCCTCCTCTCCCCCGCTACTTGGCCCACAGAACCATGCCCTCTGCCGCTAGCGGAGTCAGATGGGAAGGATTGTTTCAGCTTGTGCACCAGGGCCTGTTGATATCTATTCACTCTCATACTCCTTTCCTCTGCAGGGATGAGAGTGGAAAGGTTCTGCTTGTACCGTGGGTTCAGGAGAGTGAACACCCAGTAATCGGTGTTTGAAAAAATTCTTCTAACGCGAGGGTCACGGGATAGGCAGCCTAACATGAAGTCTGCCATGTGCGCCAGAGTCCCAACACGCAAGAATTCCCTCTCCTCACTGGCCTGACTCTCCATTTCCTCCTCCTCCAAGTCCTCCTCTTCAGCCCATACACGCTCAAGAGTTAAGGACTGAGCACTGGTACCCTCTTCTGTCTCGCTGACATTCTCCTCCTCTTCCTCCTCATCCCCTTCCTCCGATATGCGCTGAGAAACAGACCGGAGGGTGCTCTGGCTATCAAGCAACGTATCTTCCTCCACCGTCTCTTGTGACAAGCGCAAAGCATCCGACTTGATGCTGAGCAGTGAGTTTTTCAACAGGCAAAGCAGCGGGATGGTGAGGCTGATAATGGCGGCATCACCGCTGACCATCTGTGTTGACTCCTCAAAGTTGCTCAACACCTGGCAGATATCAGACATCCACGTCCACTCCTCATTGTAGACTTGAGGAATCTGAGAGACCTGACTACCAGTTCTGGTGGAAGTTGACATCTGGCAGTCTACAATCGCTCTGCGCTGCTGGTAAACTCTGGATAACATGTTTAATGTCAAATTCCATCTTGTGGGCACGTCGCACAACAGTCGGTGAGCGGGCAGTTGTAGGCGGTGCTGCGCTGCCCTGAGAGTGGCAGCATCTGTGGTCGACTTGCGGAAATGCGCACAGATGCGGCGCACCTTGGTGAGCAAATCAGACAGATTGGGGTATGTCTTGAGGAACCGCTGAACTATAAGATTGAACACGTGGGCCAGGCATGGCACATGTGTCAGTCTGCCGAGTTGCAGAGCCGCCACCAGGTTACGCCTGTTGTCACACACAACCATGCCTGGCTTGAGGTTCAGCGGTGCCAGCCACACATCGGTCTGTGCCGTGATGCCCTGTAACAGCTCTTGGGTGGTGTGCCTTTTGTCACCTAAGCTCAGCAGTTTGAGCACCGCCTGCTGGCGCTTACCCACGGCACTGCTGCTGCGCCTAGAGCTACCGACTGAAGGCGTCGTGCCCACGGATGGTAACTGAGAGTTGGAGGAGGAGGAGGGGTTGGAGGAGGAGGCATAGTACGTCTGAGAGACCATGACCGAGGTAGGCCCCACAATCCTCGGTGTGGGCAGTACATGAGCAGCCCCAGGGTCAGTCTCGGTCCCAGCCTCCACCAAGTTAACCCAATGTGCCGTCAGTGAGATATAGTGTCCCTGCCCGGCAGCACTTGTCCACGTGTCCGTGGTTAGGTGGACCTTCTCAGAAACTGCGTTGGTCAGGGCACGGATGATGTTCTGTGACACGTGCTGGTGTAGGGCTGGGATGGCACATCGGGAAAAATAGTGGCGGCTGGGGACCGAATGCAGAGGGGCAGCCACCGCCATGAGATTGCGAAAGGCCTCGGTCTCTACCAGCCTATAGGGCAGCATCTCCAGGCTCAGCAATTTGGAGATGTGGACGTTGAGGGCTTGGGCATGTGGGTGGGTGGAACTGTATTTCCTCTTGCGCTCCAGCGTCTGCTGTAAAGACAGCTGAACGCTGCGCTGGGACACATTGGTGGACGCTGTGGAGGATCGTTGAGGCGAAGGTGTGGTTTTCCGGCGGGAGGCGCTCGTGCCGGGGTCCTGGGCAGGGGGTTGACTAGCAGAGGCAGCGAGTGACGCAGGGGGTTGACTAGCAGAGGCAGCGAGTGACACAGGGGAAGGAGCAGTGGTGTGACCCGCAGGAGGTGAACGGCCTTGGTTCCATTGAGTGGGGTGTTTAGCACTCATATGCCTGCGCATGCTGTTGGTGGTTAGGCTAGTAGTGGTGGCACCCCTGCTGATCCTGGTGTGCCACAGGTTGCACACCACAGTCCGTCGGTCATCCTCACTTTCTTTAAAAAACCTCCAGACTTGCGAACATCTAGGCCTCGCCACGGGAGCTTCACTATGTGAAACAGTTGCTGCTGATGCACCAGCTCTGGCCCTGCTTCTCCCTCTGGCCACACCACTGCCTCTTCCAACCTGTTCTGGTGCAGCACTCGCCTCCGCCTCAGAAGCACTGTCTTCACTCAGCATATCAACCCAGCTTGGGTCAGTCACCTCGTCATCCTCCGATTCCTCAGTCTGCTCCCACCTCGGACTTCCTGCCCTGACAACAACTTTACCACTGTCTGACAACAATGTCTCCTCATCGTCCGATACCTCTTTACACACTTCTTCCACTAAGTCAACATTGTCATCATCATCATCATCATCATCACCCACAGACTGCGACAGTTGGAAAACTTGGGCATCGGGAACGAGGTCAGCAGCAACCTGAGAAGTGGTTTGTGACTCTGGGAAGGGTTCAGAAAACAGTTCCCTGAGAGTATGCCGGATCACATTCCAAATTTTCCTGGGAGGGGGCAGACTGGGGGGAAGGAGGTTGAGGTGGAGGAGCCATAGGAGTGCTCCCTTGGGTAACGTGGGTGGACTGTGTGGAAGACTGACTGGTGGACAAATTACTTGAAGCATTGTCCGCAATCCACGACATCACCTGTTCGCACTGTTGTGGTTTCAACAGTCCTCTACCACGTGTCCCTGTAAGTTGAGACATGAAGCTAGGGAGTGTAGCTCTGCGGCGTTCCCCTGCTCCCTCATCAGCAGGTACTGTCTCACCCTGCCCTGGACCACGGCCTCTGCCCCCTGCAGAAATTGAATTCCCACGCCCACGCCCTCGTCCCTTAGCCCTGGGGTTCAACATTTTCTGTATATAAGTGTATTATATAAAAAAAATAAAATAAATGGGCCTGCTGTACTGAAACCCACAAACTTGTTCAATCTGAACAAGAAAATATATAGGTGGATAAGTTAGAGCAAAATTACGTATGTTATTACGTACCATGCAGTATGGAGCAATTACACGGAAACTATTAGATTAGGCAGACTTGGTCTGCTTAATTGCAACCCAGACAAATGTCGCACAGAGATTTTTGTAATGTAGCTGTATCAGTGAGAGCAAAAGACCTTTTTCACTGACGTGATGTACAGAATGTGTCACCTGGACAGAAAATACGGATTGTGTTGAGTGGATAGCTGAACTGTGACACACAGAATGGTTCCACACTGCTGTGTGAAATGGATTTGTATCACTGAGATAAAACAACAAAAAAACTATTTTTTTATATATATATTTTTTTTAATATTTTTTTTTTATATATATATTTTTTTAACGTGACATGCAGAAACTATCAGAGAGCAAACTCAGCCCCTGTTGACGGTGGCTATTTTGACTGCAACCCAGACAAATGTCGCACAGAGATTTTTGTGATCTAGCTGTATGAGTGAGAGCAAAAGACCTTTTTCACTGACGTGACGTATAGAATGTGTCACCTGGACAGAAAATACGGATTGTGGTTTGTGGTGAGTGGACAGCTGAACTGTGACACACAGAATGGTTCCACACTGCTGTATGAAATGGATTTGTATCACTGAGATAAAACAATAAAAAAAAAAGTGTTATATATGGTGATAGCTGCACTACTAGTGCCAGCCAGCCCAGAGACAAAAAAACTGTCTTGTAGACCTTAGAAGGGCTGTTGGGTTCTTGGGAGATCACTTCTGCCTAACAAAGAACTAAATGCAGGCCCTAACACTGTCCCTGAAAGGCAGCAGCTCTATCCCTAACGACATCCAGACGGCATCTGAGCCGAGCACCGCGGCCAGTCACTAGTATATTCCAGGGTCACCTGATCAGGCCAGCCAACCCCTGCTATCGACATGTAAGGGCCCCACGTGATGCTGGGTGTACCGCAGAGTCTCCTGGCTTGTGATTGGCTGAGTTTATAGGTGCAAAAATGCACAATGCGGAAGTTGCCATTTCCTTGAGCATGGCGAGATACTCGTCCGAGCAGCGAGCACTTACGAGTACCCTAATACTCGAACGAGCACCAAGCTCAGTCATCTCTAATAACAATGAGTAAGGAAGTCTTAAGTTATTAAAAGTAAAATGAGTAATAGGAAAAAATATACATTCCAAATAAATACCTATAGGAGAATGTCAAGCTCAAAATGGCACTCAAGAGGTTAAGTTGAACAAGCGCATAAAAGGAGGCATAGTAAGCAGCAGACAGCTATTTTCCCTGAGGAAGGACAACGCTATTGTCCGAAACGCGTTGGAAGGTATTCAGGTCTCTCTGAGTACCCGTAGCTAATTGGAAATGTAACCTGCTGCTCAGTTGTGAGTGCGAGCTACGAACATTCGCATTAGCGTGATCGCGCCACCGGCCGGGGCGCGATCCGCGAATAGAACACTTCAACTTAACCAGTCAACTATTTAGCGAAACAAGAATACGGGGTGGAATCAAGCTCACTGTTTCAAAAGGTAATTCCTAGAGTATAGTTTAGAGCATGTTACGCCAAGGATACTTGTTCCTATAGTTTAGACAACATTGTTTGCCTATTTAGCAAGTGTAGTGCTCGGTCTTTTATATCAATACAGTGGTTTGTCCAAATTTTAGAGTATCTGTCATGGTGCATAGAGTACTTCCTTTCTGAATAATTAAAGCACTCGCTTTCACTATGGTGCTAGCACTAATATATGGTTTTACACTGAATTCTTTACATCCTGTATACAATCCATACCATCAGCATTAGTGATGAGCAAATGGAAGTCCACTAAGTACACTTCGATACGAATTTCAAGATGAATTTGATTTACCGCAAAGTGAATTTGTAGTGAAGTGAATGAAACTGAAATAGTATAAAACAAAAAAAGAAGATATCAGCTGAAATTCCATGCGCGGTGACGTATGACGTCACCACGCCGCCCAGCATGATGATGTCATCGCTGCTCCTTGTCATTACACCCACTACTTACAAAGAAATGTGCTTTGTCACAGAGCAGATTTTTTTTGTAAAATTTGGCGAAACAGCCGAATCAAATTTTGTTAATATGTTGCTCTCTAATCACTATGTCACTATGTGGAGATAACATGTACAGACTGATTGAAAGAGAGGTTTGGATGGAGCTCAGGTAGAACATATGGGTATAAGTTTCATCTAACATCCATGTGCTGCACGCAGTTCATAAAACAACATTAAAGTATAAACCCCTTTTTTGAAATGATCAGCAAGCTTGTCATTTCTAACAGTTTATCTCAGCTCCAACAATACAAGAAGAAGGCAAATAGATTTTTCTACATGTAATGACTGTCATGGTAGGGAACAGTGAAACCCGTAGTATCAAACCAACCACTGTCCCTAGCTACTTGTTCTAGTCCTCCTAGGTAATAGCCCCCAACTGGGCGACATTCCCTGTGCTGTTAAGTGGCAGGAATGTATGACAGAAAGGAGCAATGGAAACCAGATAAATACAGGGAGACAAAAGAAGAATTAAATGGTGCGGATAAAAACCAGGAGAAGCAATCAAAGCCAAGTCAGAAGACAAGAGCAGATATGATACCAAGCCAGCTCAACACTAAGAGGAACACCAGGTTCCAAATTTGTGAAGCAAGGCAAGTTCATAGCCCAAGCATGAAGTCAGCAATACAAGAAGTAAAAAGCAAAAACGCTTGTGAGACAGAAGACATATATGACCAGCAGTTGTCAGTTTAAGGCAGAGGGGACGCCCAGAGTCACGTGTCCAGCGTGACATCATCACTACGGAAATGCCGGTGTTTATCCATAGAAATAGGACACTAGAATATGTGAATATATAAAACTTAGTTATAAGTCTGACAAGAGGAGTCTAATGCATCAAATAGGAGAGGTTAGGGGAGGAGGGGGATGGAGCTGTCCGTCTGAGATTTATGCTGTGAGAGGGAAGGAGGAGCTGCAGGAGACCAGAGGAGCTGATTTAATCTATGAATGTTACAAACAAGATTTCTGGCTCTTCTACATCTAGTTTACATTTACACATTTCTATTGGATTGTGATGTAAATATATTATACACATAATAATAATAAAAATAATAATAATATTTCCAATTTAGAACAAAAATGTCAATTCTTTTTCTGGGAAACAACACATTTCAAAAGTTCTCCTGCTTGGAATGACCTTCTAGGTTACATATTACATATGCATGCATCATACTTTACATTCAGCTAAATTGAATTCATCATAATTACATGGCTGTCTTAAGTATTGTGCTCCTTCTTGAGGATTTTCAGATCAGCCTCACTCAACGGCCTCCCCTTGGAGCGTCATTATAAATCGTGTCGCAAATAGGCAAATTGAGTCGAAGCACTTTGTAAATCACACAGGGAAGACTAAGGATTATCACTTCACAAGGTCATAAAATAGAAGATGTTTAATATGTTGCGGAGATTATTCCTACTTGTTTCGCGTTGCCTTTTAATACATGTTAAACATTGAAGGTGTCATTGTAAAATTCACATTGAACAGTGAAGAATTCACAATTCACATTCCGCTCAGCAGTTAAAGCTTGTTTTCAGAGAACGCCCTGCTGGGTTTTTTATCCTTGCCAAACAAGAAGAATACGAGGAGGCTTGTAACAGCATTCATCATTTTAATAGGATTTCCTTGTGACAAAAATAAGTTGTTGAGACGCGTCCTCTATTCATCTGCCAGCTTAATTCTTGCAGAAATGTAAATTTTTGGTGACGTCTTCAGCAGCCGCCATGGCAGGTTGGTGGGATGAGGAGGTGACTGGGAAATCTTTGGCAGAAGTGCAGTATTTGTTTCATAAATGTCATGGATATTGTGGGATTGTTTCCGCTGTAAAGGGATCTACAGGCTGCAGTAATTTAGAAAATTATAACATAATCCTATTATTGGGGGGAAAAAAGCTTTAAAAAGGTAGGTTAATACAGTATTTGAAAGTAAGCTGGCATATGAAATTTTGAGGATATTTAAGGTAAAGTATGAACTAAATAATATTGTAAAGTTTCTAAAAATTATTAAACTGAATTTATTGCAAGGATTAGAGATGAGCGAATCATTAAAAAAAATTATTCGCCGAACATTCGCCGAAGTTTTCCTACGATTCGTATATTCGACGAATCGATTTGTTGTATTTGCATACAAAATATACGCTATTATGTGCTATTAGCGAACATTCGCGCACTAATAACAAACGTACATTTAAAAAATGTACGCAACTTCTTAGAAGACGTACGCATGAGCGTACAAATAGCTTACGAATCCTCAGCGTACTATTGTCTACGTGATTACGTAATACACAGGCACGTATGATGAGAGGCCCCGGCGTGCACTCCTCAGAGGTAGAGCGAATATATTCGAAAATGGCATCCAGACGATCCTCATCATTTAGCTCTGCTGCACAGCTGAAATACATAGTCTGGCTGATGGACTGGCAGGATTACGATGGCACACACCGCCACCCGAACCAGCATAAAAAGGAGGTGATCCAGCAGGTGATCCGAGGCTTGCGCCATCGTTTCGACACTGTGCGGACCCCGGGCCAGATCCAGTGTAAATGGTCAGATCTGAAATCGCCCTCAGAGGCAGTATGTATATTTGAGGTAGAACAAGTAAGGTGCTGTCTATCCAGCTATGAGCATAGTACAACCATCCACCATTCAATAAATGAAATATGAGGACACATTGCGGTACCTGTAAAGAAATACACACAATGGGCAACATACTTGAAAACGTTGTTGAAAGGTAAAAACATTAGTGCAAACAATATAGTACTAATACATTATAGGTATAATGTAAACATTTTAAATATCACCTACCTAGTCTGCTCACGAACATGTTAAGTCTCTTTTCTTCTGACGCTTGTCATAGAACTGGAGCAGAGTCCCAAACTCAGTTGCAATTTGTAATCCACATAGGTAAAATTGTAATCCAAATGGGTAAAAAAATAGCAGCAAAGATTCCTTAAAAAACCCTCTTTCAAGGGGCTCCCCAAATAACCTGAAAAGGGGGGAAAAAGGGATGAGGCGCACGTATGTGCAACCTGGTTACAACTTTTTTTTTTTTATGGGGGGGGGTCCTGACAATCCATGTCCATCTGGGTGAGGACAAACGCAGGGCAACAAAAATAAAAACACACGCCAACTAGTGCTCACCCTTCAGGTTAAGTCCACGTTGTGGCTCCCAGGATCCTTACTTAAAGGCCAGCAGGTCCTCTTCACTGCTGCTTGAGCTAAAAGACATGAGAGGGCGCTCCTGCCTCATGAAAGCGACACTGACTGCGACCTTTCAGGGATGGTCTTGGTAGTAACCGGGCGAACACACTGGCAAGGGCCATGGCAACTTGGGCCTTGCCCATTACCTTGTAGTGGGCAGATCCTCCCGCCAGCATACAAGGTGACAGAATCTCCGGCTGTAAGGGCTCTGGTAACGGTCTTCCGCGAGCGGCTGACTGTGCGGCCTGCAACTGCCATGGCAATTGGTATTGTACCACCGATGGCTGGTACACAAAACTGTTGGTGGTCATCTGTCCCACATGAAGGATCGGCGGTGGTGGCAAATCTGGTATCAGGGGTTCCAGCTAAGCTTGGGATTTCTCCTCAGATCGCAGAGTCCCATCATTGGTCTCATGGGAACACCGAGCCTCTTCTATGGCCTGGGCCTCCCCAGTCCAGTCTTTCGGGGGCGCTGCAGGAGTAGCTGGTCGCTTAAGAAATTTCACCCCAGTAGCAAATGGGCCTTGGAGGCTCTTCATGGGGGTATACTCCACGTAATTCCCTGTATGGAGATTGTGGCGGATGGGCGGAAGATACAGCTGCTTTACAGAACGGCGGTTTACGTATAATTCTTCCGCCGTCTTCTCATCGCCAATAAAACCTACTCACCGTTCCACACTGAACCAAATAACGGTACCCCTTTGGCACTCCAGCTTAGGGTAACCGGACTGTGGGTGCTCCAAAACCTACACATCCCACTCCTCTGCCAGCTTTTTGTATTCCCAGAGGGTCAGGGCGTTCCGGGTGACAGCCTCGGGGACCATTGAATTTTGCAGAAGGGAGTAGTCCTTCCGCGGCGGAGCGGGAACTCCTGCCGCCTCCGCCGTGCCCGACTTCTTAGGCTGCCGGACATGCTGAGAGACGTAGATCTAATCTGGTTCCTTCTCCTCATAGGGGTCGGTGCCCCACACCATGCCTCCCCAGTCAGGACCTCGCTGTGTCGTTATCTTAATTTCCTGAGTTGCCCCGTCTTCCTCGCGCGCTGGAAAAGGAGCCTGAGCTACCAGGGAGGAGTCTGCATCGCAAATGAAATTAATTCATATGCAACAGCGTATAGAGTAACTTATAAGTAGCAATAGCGTATAATTGATAGGACAAACTACGTAGCGAATGCGTACAAAGCCGAAGCGAATCACCAAATATTCGGATTCACTTCGCAGCTAAAAATTCCCAAAATTCGATACGAATCAACGAATCGTATAGAATCGACGATCTGTCAGCTCTCCTATGTGGTGTAGTATAGAGGATCTGTCAGCTCTCCTGTGTGGTGTAGTATAGAGGATCTGTCAGCTCTCCTGTGCGGTGTAGTATAGAGGATCTGTCAGCTCTCCTGTGTGGTGTAGTATAGAGGATCTGTCGGCTCTCCTATGTAGTGTAGCATAGAGGATCTGTCGGCTCTTCTGTGTAGTGTAGTATAGAGGATCTGTTGGTTCTACTGTGTGGTGTAGTATAGAGGATCTGTCGGCTCTCCTGTGTGGAGTAGTATAGAGGATCTGTCAGCTCTCCTATGTGGTGTAGTATAGAGGATCTGTCAGCTTTCCTGTGTGGTGAAGTATAGAGGATCTGTCGGCTCTCCTGTGTGGTGTAGTATAGAGGATCTGTCAGCTCTCCTGTGTGGTGTAGTATAGAGGATCTGTCAGCTCTCCTGTGTGTGTGTATAGAGGATCTGTCAGCTCTCCTGTGTGGTGTAGTATAGAGGATCTGTCAGCTCTCCTGTGTGGTGTAGTATAGAGGATCTGTCAGCTCTCCTGTGTGGTGTAGTATAGAGATCTGTTCTCCTGTGTGGTGTAGTATAGAGGATCTGTCAGCTCTCCTGTGTGGTGTAGTATAGAGGATCTGTCAGCTCTCCTGTGTGGTGTAGTATAGAGGATCTGTCAGCTCTCCTGTGTGGTGTAGTATAGAGGATCTGTCGGCTCTCCTGTGTGGTGGAGTAGTATAGAGGATCTGTCAGCTCTCCTGTGTGGTGTAGTATAGAGGATCTGTCAGCTCTCCTGTGTGGTGTAGTATAGAGGATCTGTCAGCTCTCCCTGTGTGGTGTAGTATAGAGGATCTGTCAGCTCTCCTGTGTGGTGTAGTATAGAGGATCTGTCGGCTCTCCTGTGTGGTGTAGTATAGAGGATCTGTCAGCTCTCCTGTGTGGTGTAGTATAGAGGATCTGTCAGCTCTCCTGTGTGGTGTAGTATAGAGGATCTGTCGGCTCTCCTGTGTGGTGTAGTATAGAGGATCTGTCAGCTCTCCTGTGTGGTGTAGTATAGAGGATCTGTCAGCTCTCCTGTGTGGTGTAGTATAGAGGATCTGTCAGCTCTCCTGTGTGGTGTAGTATAGAGGATCTGTCAGCTCTCCTGTGTGGTGTAGTATAGAGGATCTGTCAGCTCTCCTGTGTGGGTGTAGTATAGAGGATCTGTCGGCTCTCCTGTGTGGTGTAGTATAGAGGATCTGTCAGCTCTCCTGTGTGGTGTAGTATAGAGGATCTGTCAGCTCTCCTGTGTGGTGTAGTATAGAGGATCTGTCAGCTCTCCTGTGTGGTGTAGTATAGAGGATCTGTCAGCTCTCCTGTGTGTGGTGTAGTATAGAGGATCTGTCAGCTCTCCTGTGTGGTGTAGTATAGAGGATCTGTCAGCTCTCCTGTGTGGTGTAGTATAGAGGATCTGTCAGCTCTCCTGTGTGGTGTAGTATAGAGGATCTGTCGGCTCTCCTGTGTGGTGTAGTATAGAGGATCTGTCAGCTCTCCTGTGTGGTGTAGTATAGAGGATCTGTCAGCTCTCCTGTGTGGTGTAGTATAGAGGATCTGTCAGCTCTCCTGTGTGGTGTAGTATAGAGGATCTGTCAGCTCTCCTGTGTGGTGTAGTATAAGAGGATCTGTCAGCTCTCCTGTGTGGTGTAGTATAGAGGATCTGTCAGCTCTCCTGTGTGGTGTGTAGTATAGAGGATCTGTCAGCTCTCCTGTGTGGTGTAGTATAGAGGATCTGTCAGCTCTCCTGTGTGGTGTAGTATAGAGGATCTGTCAGCTCTCCTGTGTGGTGTAGTATAGAGGATCTGTCAGCTCTCCTGTGTGGTGTAGTATAAGAGGATCTGTCAGCTCTCCTGTGTGGTGTAGTATAGAGGATCTGTCAGCTCTCCTGTGTGGTGTAGTATAGAGGATCTGTCAGCTCTCCTGTGTGGTGTAGTATAGAGGATCTGTCGGCTCTCCTGTGTGGTGTAGTATAGAGGATCTGTCAGCTCTCCTGTGTGGTGTAGTATAGAGGATCTGTCAGCTCTCCTGTGTGGTGTAGTATAAGAGGATCTGTCGGCTCTCCTGTGTGGTGTAGTATAGAGGATCTGTCAGCTCTCCTGTGTGGTGTAGTATAGAGGATCTGTCAGCTCTCCTGTGTGGTGTAGTATAGAGGATCTGTCGGCTCTCCTGTGTGGTGTAGTATAGAGGATCTGTCAGCTCTCCCTGTGTGGTGTAGTATAGAGGATCTGTCAGCTCTCCTGTGTGGTGTAGTATAGAGGATCTGTCAGCTCTCCTGTGTGGTGTAGTATAGAGGATCTGTCAGCTCTCCTGTGTGGTGTAGTATAGAGGATCTGTCAGCTCTCCTGTGTGGTGTAGTATAGAGGATCTGTCAGCTCTCTCCTGTGTGGTGTAGTATAGAGGATCTGTCAGCTCTCCTGTGTGGTGTAGTATAGAGGATCTGTCAGCTCTCCTGTGTGGTGTAGTATAGAGGATCTGTCAGCTCTCCTGTGTGGTGTAGTATAGAGGATCTGTCAGCTCTCCTGTGTGGTGTAGTATAGAGGATCTGTCGGCTCTCCTGTGTGGTGTGTAGTATAGAGGATCTGTCAGCTCTCCTGTGTGGTGTAGTATAGAGGATCTGTCAGCTCTCCTGTGTGGTGTAGTATAGAGGATCTGTCAGCTCTCCTGTGTGGTGTAGTATAGAGGATCTGTCAGCTCTCCTGTGTGGTGTAGTATAGAGGATCTGTCAGCTCTCCTGTGTGGTGTAGTATAGAGGATCTGTCAGCTCTCCTGTGTGGTGTAGTATAGAGGATCTGTCAGCTCTCCTGTGTGTGTGGTGTAGTATAGAGGATCTGTCAGCTCTCCTGTGTGGTG
>ONZH01030936.1:0-65735 GCA_900303285.1 Rhinella marina | reverse complement strand
ATGTTCTGTGTGTCAATACATATTGTTCTGCAACACACCAGGATAGATGGAACCAACTCTTCATGAGGCATTATGTATTGCAACTTGATTAAATGTCAGTCTACGGTATGCTCATATTCAGTAGTGAATTACAATACACCTCGTATTTATGTCTATCTCCCTTGAAGTTAAGTGATTTCCGGACATGTTGACATTTTGCTAAGGTGCACCTACTGGATTATTTTTTGCTTGAATTTCCTCGGGTTTCTCATAATTCTTTTCTGGATGTCTGAAACAATGGATGTCTGAACACATGATTATCTATGTTTTCTGGCATCAGCTATGGATCCTATGTTAAAGGTGTTATCCCATGATTATTGTAAAAAATGAAGATCAGACATCATATAGTACATCACAATCTCTTTCTAATAAAGCTAGAACCCTGTGCCTCACATGGATACAGAGATGTCCCCATCCATTGTTCCTATTGCTCTGCTAAATTTATTTCAATCTAAACATACAGGGAACATGTGCTTTCTCAGGGGGTGTCTCATTTCTGCTGCAGCTGCTGTCATTTGAAGGCTGGAACTGAGCATTTACGAGGGGGACAGGGAAATTAGAAAAATAACAAGCAGCAGGTGTCGCTATACAGATAGATTTCATTTAATTACATGCAATTACAAAAGTATTGAAATCCAGGAGCTGGTATAAAAACCTCAGAATGTTTTTCACGGGAGTATCCTGATGATAGGTCATCAATAAAAATAACTTCGACACCCCCTATAATGGCCTTATAAGAAGCTGAACAATGGAGTATGGTTTCATTCAGATATTTTTGAAGCTACAATGTTAAGGCCGTGTTAGACAGGCAGATTGTTACTATGAACGCTCGGTAGCAATGATCTGACAAACGATCGTTCATCGGGCAATCTTTCAACAGGTTTAAAAAACATAGTTTGCGGGCAGCAGATTGCGTTGCATAATCATCATCTGCTGCCGGCAAACAATGAATCAGTATGAGGAAGAGCGATGACATAACTATTTCTCCTCCCTATACTTAGGACAAGATTGCTGCATGTAATAGTAACTGATGAGCTGACAATTGCTGAGTAGGAACGCATCCCTCCTAACAATTGCCTGTCTGATTTGGCAGTCTAATATAGTCTTTACTATTTCTGCATCCATTAGCCAATGTCATCACTTTTTAGGTTTGCCTTGGATTCAAATGTTTCTTCCTTTATCTTTTTATATGTGTTTTCTTAAACTTTGAAAAACAAAGTTAAAACATATGTAAAGTAATAAAACATTTGCCAATGGATTTCCTGTTGCTGTGTCACGATTTATGGTAGAATAATAGTTCCTCTCTGGAGAGAGACATTATTAGTCAATGTTAAATTTCTAACCATGACAGCTCATTTCACACAAATTATTATCTTTTTGTGCAATATGATGGTGTTGTAATATTTAGTATCCTTATTGAAGAATTATACTTCATATTCAGGGCTACAAAAGCTGCAATGATGATTGGTAAGTCTTCTCTCTACCTGTCACCAAGTCTCATATATTTTTTTTAGAATGTAAAGTCTTTCACATTAAATGGAAAACCAATTCCCTTCAGTCCAACTTTTAATATGCATTGTGAAGGAAAACTATTCCTAATATACAAGTAACTCTTGTGTGAGAGAGATTTTTGTTACTTTCAACAACATAACAGTTCCTTTACCTTGTCAAATGAGAAGACACAGTGCCCTTCATATTTATTCATACCGTTACTCAATGTGACTGAAAACATGATTTAACAAATAAAAAGGACATTTTGTTTTCTTGCTCAGAAACTTTAAAAAACAGTATTCAGCTTTTGGTCATTGTAAAGTAGACATCCCAGGGCTGAAAGACATGTAGGATTCATTAAAGGTTCTTTTAGAAATTACAATATTGGTGACCTGTGCTTTGGGCAGGCCATCAATACCGCATGAGTGGAAGGCACAGCAGACTCTTCATTGTTTGCATTGCTCTATACTCATATGTAAAGGTAGGTCATTATTCAAATTCTGAAAAACTTCTTTAAAGGCTATGTATACCTTCAAGGGCAATTTTTCATTATTGCATTTTACTCATTTGGGGATAAAAATTATTTTGGTCATTCAACTGTTGTTTGTTAAAAATATTCAGCCGTTCTATCACAAAGGTTTAAGTGTCTAGCTGTGTGAATCGTACTTTCACTTTGTGCCAGTCATCTAATAAGCCTTATCTCTAAATTAGTAAAAGGTCATAAATAGAGATGAGCGAGCATACTCGTCCGAGCTTGGTGCTCGTTCGAGTATTAGGGTATTCATAAGTGCTCGCTGCTCGGACGAGTATCTCGCCATGCTCGAGGAAATGGCAACTTCCGCATCGTGCTTTTTTGGCGCCTATAAACTCAGTCAATCACAAGCCAGGAGACTCTGCGGTACACCTAGCATCACGTGGGGCCCTTACATGTCGATAGCAGGGGTTGGCTGGCCTGATCAGGTGACCCTGGAATATACTAGTGACTGGCCGCGGTGCTCGGCTCAGATGCCGTCTGGATGTCGTTAGGGATAGAGCTGCTGCGTTTCAGGGAGAGTGTTAGGGCCTGCATTTAGTTCTCTGTTAGGCAGGAATCACCCACAAAGAACCCAACAGCCCTTCTAAGGGCTACCTACAAGAATTTTTTTTTTGTCTTCTGGCATGGCTGGCTGGCTGGCACTAGTAGTGCAGCTATCGCCATATATAACCCCCTTTTTTTTAATGTTATATCTCAGTGATACAAATCCATTGCACACAACAGTGTGGAACCATTCTGTGTGTCACAGTTCAGTACACTCACTATTTTCTGTCCAGGTGACACTTTCTGTACGTCACTTAATACAACCAAGTCTTTTGCTGCCTGTCACGTGTATAGCTTGATCCCAAAAATCTCTGTGCGACATTTGTCTGGGTCGCAGTCAAAATAGCCACCATTAACAGGGTGTGAGTTAGGTCTACGATAGTTTCTGCACGTCACGTTCCAAAAAAAACAAAACAAAAAAAAAATTTAAAAAAGAAAATATATAAAAAAAATAGTTTTTTTGTTGTTTTAGCTCAGTGATACAAATCCATTTTACACAGCTGCGTGGAACCATTCTGTGTGTCACAGTTCAGCTGTCTACTCACTCCAATTCGTATTTTCTGTCCAGGTGACACTTTCTGTACGTCACTTAATCCAACCAGGTCTTTTGCTGTAACGTATATAGCTTGATCCAAAAAATCTCTGTGCGACATTTGTCTGGGTCGCAGTCAAAATAGCCACCACTAACAGGGTGTGAGTTAGGTCTATGATAGTTTCTGCACGTCACGTTCCAAAAAAAACAAAACTAAAAAAAAAATATATAAAAAAAATATATATAAAAAAAATAGTTTTTTTGTTGTTTTAGCTCAGTGATACAAATCCATTTCACACAGCTGCGTGGAACCATTCTGTGTGTCACAGTTCAGCACACTCGCTCCAATCCGTATTTTCTGTCCAGGTGACACTTTCTGTACGTCACTTAATACAACCAAGTCTTTTACTGCCTGTCATGTATATAGCTTGATCAAAAAAATCTCTGTGCGACATTTGTCTGGGTCGCAGTCTAAATAGCCACCATCAGTAGGGTGTCAGTCAGTTCTACGATAGTTTCTGCACGTCACGTTCCAAAAAAAACAAAACTAAAAAAAAATATATAAAAAAAAATATATAAAAAAAATAGTTTTTTAGTTGTTTTAGCTCAGTGATACAAATCCATTTCACACAGCTGCGTGGAACCATTCTGTCTGTCACAGTTTAGTACACTCACTACAATCCGTATTTTCTGTCCAGGTGACACTTTCTTTACGTCACTTAATTAAACCAGACTGAACAAGTTTGTGGGTTTCAGTACACCAGGCCCATTTATTTATTTATTTTTTATATAATACACTTATATATAGAAAATGTTGAACCCCAGGGCTAATGGTCGAGGACGAGGGCGTGGGTGTGGGCATTCAATTACTGCAGGGGGCAGAGGCCGTGGTCCTGGGCAGGGTGAGACAGTACCTGCTGATGAGGGAGCTGTGGAACGCCGCAGAGCTACACTCCCTAGCTTCATGTCTCAACTTACAGGGACACGTGGTAGAGGACTGTTGAAACCACAACAGTGCGAACAGCTGATGTCGTGGATTGCGGATAATGCTTCAAGTAATTTGTCCACCAGTCAGTCTTCCACCCAGTCCACCCACGTTACCCAAGGGAGAACTCCTCTGGCTCCTCCACCTCAACCTCCTTCCCCCCAGTCTGCCCCCTCCCAGGAAAATTTGGAATGCGATCCGGCATACTCTGAGGAACTGTTTTCTGGACCCTTCCCAGAGTCACAAACCACTTCTCAGGTAGCTGCTGACCTCTTTCCCGATGCCCAAGTTTTCCAACTGTCCCAGTCTGTGGGTGATGATGATGATGATGATGATGACAATGTTGAGTTAGTGGAAGAAGTTTGTAAAGAGGTGTCGGACGATGAGGAGACACGGTTGTCAGACAGTGGTGAAGTTGTTGTCAGGGCAGGAAGTCCGAGGGGGGAGCAGACTGAGGAATCGGAGGATGACGAGGTGACTGACCCAAGCTGGGTTGATATGCCGAGTGCTTCTGAGGCGGAGGCGAGTGCTGCACCAGAACAGGTTGTAAGAGGCAGTGGTGTGGCCAGAGGGAGAAGCAGGGCCAGAGCTGGTGCATCAGCAGCAACTGTTTCACATAGTGAAGCTCCCGTGGCGAGGCCTAGATGTTCGCAAGTCTGGAGGTTCTTTAAAGAAAGTGAGGATGACCGACGGACTGTGGTGTGCAACCTGTGCCACACCAGGATCAGCAGGGGTGCCACCACTACTAGCCTAACCACCTCCAGCATGCGCAGGCATATGAGTGCTAAACATCCCACTCAATGGAACCAAGGCCGTTCACCACCTCCTGCGGGTCACACCACTGCTCCTTCCCCTGTGTCACTCGCTGCCTCTGCTAGTCAACCCCCTGCGTCACTGGCTGCCTCTGTTAGTCAACCCCCTGCCCAGGACCCCGGCACGAGCGCCTCCCGCCGGAAAACCACAACTTCGCCTCCACGATCCTCCACAGTGTCCACCAATGTGTCCCAGCGCAGCGTTCAGCTGTCTTTACAGCAGACGCTGGAGCGCAAGAGGAAATACAGTTCCACCCACCCACATGCCCAAGCCCTCAACGTCCACATATCCAAATTGCTTAGCCTGGAGATGCTGCCCTATAGGCTGGTAGAGACCGAGGCCTTTCGCAATCTCATGGCGATGGCTGCCCCTCAGTATTCGGTCCCCGCCGCCACTATTTTTCCCGATGTGCCGTCCCAGCCCTACACCAGCACGTGTCACAGAACATCATCCGTGCCCTGACCAACGCTGTTTCTGAGAAGGTCAACCTAACCACGGAAACGTGGACAAGTGCTGCCGGGCAGGGACACTATATCTCACTGACGGCACATTGGGTTAACTTGGTGGAGGCTGGGACCGAGAATGACCCTGGGGCCTACCTCGGTCACGGTCTCTCAGACGTACTATGCCTCCTCCTCCTCCGACCCCTCCTCCTCCTCCTCCACCAAATTACCATCCGTGGACACGGCGCCTTCAGTCAGTAGCTCTAGGCGCAGCAGCAGTGCCGTGGGTAAGCGCCAGCAGGCGGTGCTCAAACTGCTGAGCTTAGGTGACAAAAGGCACACCGCCCAAGAGCTTTTACAGGGCATCACGGTGCAGACCGATGTGTGGCTGGCACAGCTGAACCTCAAGACAGGCATGGTTGTGTTTGACAACGGGCGTAACCTGGTGGCGGCTCTGCAACTCGGCAGACTGACACATGTGCCATGCCTGGCCCACGTGTTCAATCTAATAGTTCAGCGGTTCCTCAAGAATACCCCAATCTGTCTGATTTGCTCACCAAGGTGCGCCGCATCTGTGCGCATTTCCGCAAGTCCACCACAGATTCTGCCATTCTCAGGGCAGCGCAGCGCCGCCTACAACTGCCCGCTCACCGACTGTTGTGCGACGTGCCCACGAGATGGAATTTGACATTAAACATGTTATCCAGAGTTTACCAGCAGTGCAGAGCGATTGTAGACTGCCAGATGTCAACTTCCACCAGAACTGGTAGTCAGGTCAGTCAGATTCCTCAAGTCTACAATGAGGAGTGGACGTGGATGTCTGATATCTGCCAGGTGTTGAGCAACTTTGAGGAGTCAACACAGATGGTCAGCGGCGATGCCGCCATTATCAGCCTCACCATCCCACTGCTTTGCCTGTTGAAAAACTTACTGCTCAGCATCAAGTCGGATGCTTTGCGCTTGTCACAAGAGACGGTAGAGGAAGATACGTCGCTTGATAGTCAGAGCACCCTACGGTCTGTTTCTCAGCGCGTATCGGAGGAGGGGGATGAGGATGAGGAGGAAGAGGAGGAGAATGTCGGCGAGACAGTAGAGGGTACCAGTGCTCAGTCCTTAACTCTTGAGCGTGTATGGGCTGAAGAGGAGGACGTGGAGAAGGAGGAGGAGGAAATGGAGAGGCAGGCCAGTGAGGAGAGGGAATTTTTGCACGTTGGGACTCTGGCGCACATGGCGGACGTCATGTTAGGCTGCCTATCCCGTGACCCTCGCTTTAGAAGAATTTTTTCAAACACCGATTACTGGGTGTTCACTCTCCTGGACCCACGGTACAAGCAGAACCTTTCCACTCTCATCCCTGCAGAGGAAAGGAGTATGAGAGTGAATAGATATCAACAGGCCCTTGTGCACAAGCTGAAACAATTCTTTCCATCTGACGACACTTGCGGCAGAGGGCATGGTTCTGTGGGCCAAGTAGCGGGGGAGAGGAGGCGAGCAGGCAGCTTGTCCAGCACTGGCAGGGGAACGCTCTCCAAGGCCTTTGCCAGTTTTATGTCACCCCAGCAAGACACTGTCACTTGTCCCCAGTCTCGGCAGAGTAGGGGGGAGCTGGTACAGAAAGATGGTGAGGGAGTACCTAGCTGACCATACCAACGCCCGTAGCTATCACTCTGCTCCATACAACTACTGGGTTTCAAAGCTGGACACGTGGCCTGAACTGGCGCTGTACGCCTTGGAGGTGCTGGCCTGCCCTGCCGCTAGCGTGCTGTCAGAGCGGGTATTCAGTGCAGCTGGTGGCGTCATCACCGATAAGCGTACACGCCTGTCAACTGACAGCGCTGACAGGCTGACGCTTATTAAAATGAACAAGGCTTGGATTTCACCGGAATTCAAATCTCCTCCGGGGGAAAGCAGCTAAAGATTAACATTACTTATGTATCCGATTCCTCTTCTCTACTCCTCCTCCTACTCCTCCTCCATATCGTCTTTGCCTAACGCTGACCAAAAAAAACGCCATTTTTCAGAGGTCCAACTGGCACTCTTTTACCACAATTTTTCAGGAGGGCCCCCTACAGGCCCTCTCTTCAAACAATTTTTCCGGAGGTCCACCTACAGGCCCTCTCTCCAAACAATTTTTCTGGAGGTCCACCTACAGGCCTTCTCTCCAGTTCCAGTTTCCAGTTTTATTTGCGCAAACTGCGTACATTTTATTTTTGGGATAGGTGTGAAAAATAATATTACCTGCGTATCTATATTGTTAACAATAACGAAATATGTATTGTATCCGTGGTCTATAATCTAATAATTATTTACTGCCTGTGAAGATCACGTTAAAACCAAATTTTATTGGATAATTAATTTAAAATACTGTGGTAAATTCCACTTGTAGATAAACTAATCAGGCTTGGCACTAGTAAAACACAGGGATAGTGGAAAATATATATCACTTCCCTCTTGTTATTTACTTGCCACTGAAATATACATGAAGAAGGGCTCAGGTTCACCTATTTCATGTAAACTTGGCTCATCAATCGTGCTGTCTCTGATGAGTCACTATCATAGGGATACAATAGCCAGAAGGTATCTGCTTTAGTCTTTATCCAGCGATACCCCCAACACTCGGTCTTATGTATCCCCTATGAGAGAATATTTGCTACCTCTAACATGCCGTTGTGTCTGCGGCCCAACGCGTTTCTACTGTTACACACAGCTATTCATCAGGGGCCGAAACTTGACGCACAGACACACAACAAACAAACAAACACTGAAAAGCGCTGCACGCCACTGATGTCGGGCGTGCAGCAGGCAGCCTGCGGCGCTAGAATGGCCGTAACACGGCCACTTCCCGCCGCTCCATTTAAGACCTAAGCCACTCCCCCTCAACAGGGAACCACCAATCACGTAAGCGTAAGCTCCTCCAGTGGAGCGGAGGAGAGGGGGGACCATCTCCTACAGTAATGCTATCTATTCAGTGACAGGTCCCTCACAATATTGAAACTACCTTGTAGGTTAGCGGTGAGTAATGTAAGGCAATATGCGACGTCGGAGCTTACAGTAAAGAGGCGATATAGGAGTCACCCGCATATCCGCCATAACTAGGCACAACATTACCGATGTTTCTTGCAGCATCACCTTCCTTGCAGGAAACACCAGCCCATACAGAAGAGGACTAAATAAAATCTGCCAACAGAATGGACACGGGTTCAATAACCCGTATTCACCACACAGATGGCCCTCTTGTCCCCCTTCAATCATAGAGATATATTGCCTTACATAAGGGGATAAGGCTCATGTTAATATATGGTGAGGGTTCAAAAGGAGTAGCAAGCCCTCATCAATAGAATATAAATTATTGCCATAGTCACACAGGTGTGAGGACAATTTACCATCCATTATTTCATCTATAGATACGTCCAAGAGACACAGTGTATTCTCTCATTCTATGAAACATGCATATGATATGAAATCATTTAATCCACGGGGTTTCACTGTATTAAGTGTGAATGTCCACTGTGTTTCTTTCTTTAGTAACAGGACATCCACATTGCCCCCTCTTGCCGGCATTTTCACATGTTCCATACCTTGAAAGCTAATGCAGTTTAATTCATTTGGGTGGCATAGTGCAACGTGTTGGGCAATAGGTGTGTCATCTTTCTTGCTAATATCCAAAAGATGCTCACCAATACGTCTCCTAAATTCACGACGAGTCTTTCCAACATATTGCTTCTTACAAACACATGTTGCCACATACACCACCCCTATCGTTCTACAATTGATGAACGATCTGATCTTGTAACTGCGCCCAGTTACTGTGCTTGTCACTGTGTCCCCCTTTTTAATCACTTTGCACGCTACACATCCACTACAGGGGAAGGTACCATGTGGTCTATTTGGAAGCCAGGTCCTTTTTACTGGTGTATTAAAGGCACTATGTACCAGCTTGTCCTTTAGATTTGCCCCACGTCTGTAGGTAATACTAGGAAAGTCTCCTACAAGTGGTCCCACCACCGGGTCTGATTTTAAAATCTCCCAGTTATCTTTCAAGATTTTACGGACCTCTCTATGCGCAACATCAAATGTACCAATAATGCGTGTCGGTGTATTAGGTGATGTACGTACTTTAGGGTGTAGAAGGTCCTTTCTGTTACATGCAGCCGCATGTTGATAGGCTCTTTTTAATGAGGACATGGGATACCCCCTTTGTAAAAACCTGACCTGGAGCTCATTGGAGGCCTCTCTGAAGTCATCCCATTTTGAACAGTTACGTCTAATCCTGAGATACTGGCCCTTGGGAATGCCCCGTTTCAGGGGGGCCGGATGCCCACTCTCCCATTTTAACAGAGTATTAGTTGCCGTAGGTTTTCTGAAGACTTTGGTTATCAGTTTTCCTGACCTGCTTTTATTAATCGTCAGATCCAGGAAGGTCAGTTGATTCTCACTTATTTCGGATGTAAAGAACAGCCCCAAATCATTAATGTTTAGGGCTGCTACAAACTCCTCAAAAGCGCTCCTAGTACCTTTCCACAAGATGAAGATATCGTCTATGAACCTCATCCATAATATTACAGATGAGGTCCATTGTTCCATACCCTCATCAAAAACCACGGTCCTCTCCCACCAGCCCAGGTACAAATTGGCGAACGTGGGGGCACAAGGGCTCCCCATCGCCACACCCCTGAGCTGGTGGAAGATTTTATGATCAAACATGAAAATGTTGTGGTCCAAAATGAACCTCAGCAGATCCACAACAAGATCATTATGAGCGGCCAGATGTGAACCCCTTTCTTGTAGGAACACCCTTACTGCCTCACAGCCCTTATAATGCGGTATTGAGCTATAGAGGGCTTCTACATCAAGGCTCGCTAGTAAGGTGTTCTCATCACAATAGATGTCATTCAATCGTCTCAGGACGTCCATTGAATCCCTTATGTATGATGGGAGACTAGTTACGAAGCATCTCAGAATTTTGTCTACATATATGCTGATTTTTTCAGTCAGGCTCCCCACTCCAGATACAATTGGTCTCCCCTTTAGGGGATTTAACCCCTTATGCACCTTGGGGAGGCTATAGAAAACTGGTAGAATTGGGAACTCAGGAAGTAAATATGAGTGTTCCAACTTGCTAATGAGATTATATCTCCTGGCTTCCTTCAATATTGTTGCAAGTTCTAATTTGTATATATCCATTGGATTATTCTCCAGTTTCCTATAGCATGAACCATCATTCAAGATGCGTTCACACATATCAACATACCCTGCAGTATCAAGGACTACAACATTGCCCCCTTTGTCAGAGTATCTATATTGCACAACATTGGATACGGTAGCAACAAGAAGACCAAACACATGCTGCCCACAGGGTTCCGCAAATTCCTGGTCCACAATGTCAAGGAGCTCGAGGTTCTGTTGATGAGCAACAAGTCCTTCTGTGCAGAAATCGCCCACAACGTCTCCATCTAAGAACCTAAAGACCATTGTGGAGAGAGCGGCAAAGCTCGCCATCAAAGTGACGAACCCCAACGCCAGACTGCGCAGCAAAGATAACGAATAAATATCTCTGTGGTTATTTGTAGAGATGAGCGAGTAGTGTTCGATCGAGCCGGTATTCGATCGAATACTACGCTATTCGGCATACTCGATTTCGATCGAGTATAACGGCGATGGCGCACTTAGAATTCGTTTCCCCTCCCACCTTCCCTGGCGCTCTTTTTCCACCAATCACCATGCAGGGGGGGTATGACAGGCCCGCGGAGCACGCTGGCAGCGCGAAAACGGCGTCTACATGGATTGGCTGGAAAAACCACGTGACCTCGAATATTAATAACTCAGGTCTTCCTGCTCGTTCGCATATGCTGCGTGAACTTAGTCAGGGACAGAGGCTGGAGAAGGGAGAGATAGGTTTTAGCTGTTGGACAGGCAGGAGCGTGATTAAAAGCCCTTATCAGGGCTACTATAGTGCAGTACAGTGATAGCTTTACTACTATATACACTCTGCAGAGAACGGCTGCTGTATTCAGGGATAGCTGCTGGAGTAGGGACAGAGAGAGGCATTAGTGGTGTATTAGGTGCTCTGCTACATACCAAACTATATTTGGCACTACTGTTCTGCGTTCTTTTTGGCTGCAAAACCCTGTTATATACCTAGTGTGTATATGCACCATCTGATCTTCTGGCAGTATACGGCTGTGTACATTTTTTTTTTTAAATACAGTTTCTTTGGCTCTAGTGTTCTGGGTTCTGTGTGCCTGCAATACCCTTTTTGTATACCAGGTGTAAATACCCACCGTCTGACCTGTTAGTACACGGCTGTGTACTCAGACATATTTAAAAAAAGTCCTGTTATTTGGCACCTGTATTGTGCGTTCTGCGTGCCTGCAAAACTCTTTTATATACGTGCTGTTAATACCCACCGTCTGACCTGTTAGTACACGGCTGTGTAATCAGACATATTTAAAAAAAAGGCCTTTTATTTGGCACCTGTACTGTGCGTTCTGCGTGCCTGCAAAACTCTTTTATATACGTGCTGTTAATACCCACCGTCTGACCTGTTAGTACACGGCTGTGTAATCAGACATATTTAAAAAAAGGCCTTTTATTTGGCACCTGTACTGTGCGTTCTGCGTGCCTGCAAAACTCTTTTATATACGTGCTGTTAATACCCACCGTCTGACCTGTTAGTACACGGCTGTGTAATCAGACATATTTAAAAAAAAGGCCTTTTATTTGGCACCTGTACTGTGCGTTCTGCGTGCCTGCAAAACTCTTTTATATACGTGCTGTTAATACCCACCGTCTGACCTGTTAGTACACGGCTGTGTAATCAGACATATTTAAAAAAAAGGCCTTTTATTTGGCACCTGTATTGTGCGTTCTGCGTGCCTGCAAAACTCTTTTATATACGTGCTGTTAATACCCACCGTCTGACCTTGTAGTACACGGCTGTGTACCTAGAAATATTTAAAAAAAAAGTCCTTTTATTTGGCACCTGTACTGTGCGTTCTGCGTGCCTGCAAAACTCTTTTATATACGTGCTGTTAATATCCACCGTCTGACCTTGTAGTACACGGCTGTGTACCTAGAAATATTTAAAAAAAAGTCCTTTTATTTGGCACCTGTATTGTGCGTTCTGCGTGCCTGCAAAACTCTTTTATATACGTGCTGTTAATACCCACCGTCTGACCTGTTAGTACACGGCTGTGTAATCAGACATATTTAAAAAAAAGGCCTTTTATTTGGCACCTGTATTGTGCGTTCTGCGTGCCTGCAAAACTCTTTTATATACGTGGTGTTAATACACACCGTCTGACCTTGTAGTACACGGCTGTGTACCTAGAAATATTTAAAAAAAAGTCCTTTTATTTGGCACCTGTATTGTGCGTTCTGCGTGCCTGCAAAACTCTTTTATATACGTGGTGTTAATACACACCGTCTGACCTGGTAGTACACGGCTGTGTACCTAGAAATATTTTAAAAAAAGTCCTTTTATTTGGCACCTGTACTGTGCGTTCTGCGTGCCTGCAAAACTCTTTTATATACGTGCTGTTAATACCCACCGTCTGACCTGTTAGTACACGGCTGTGTAATCAGACATATTTAAAAAAAAGTCCTTTTATTTGGCACCTGTACTGTGCGTTCTGCGTGCCTGCAAAACTCTTTTATATACGTGCTGTTAATACCCACCGTCTGACCTGTTAGTACACGGCTGTGTAATCAGACATATTTAAAAAAAAGGCCTTTTATTTGGCACCTGTATTGTGCGTTCTGCGTGCCTGCAAAACTCTTTTATATACGTGCTGTTAATATCCACCGTCTGACCTTGTAGTACACGGCTGTGTACCTAGAAATATTTAAAAAAAAAGTCCTTTTATTTGGCACCTGTACTGTGCGTTCTGCGTGCCTGCAAAACTCTTTTATATACGTGCTGTTAATACCCACCGTCTGACCTTGTAGTACACGGCTGTGTACCTAGAAATATTTAAAAAAAAGTCCTTTTATTTGGCACCTGTATTGTGCGTTCTGCGTGCCTGCAAAACTCTTTTATATACGTGGTGTTAATACACACCGTCTGACCTTGTAGTACACGGCTGTGTACCTAGAAATATTTAAAAAAAGTCCTTTTATTTGGCACCTGTATTGTGCGTTCTGCGTGCCTGCAAAACTCTTTTATATACGTGGTGTTAATACACACCGTCTGACCTTGTAGTACACGGCTGTGTACCTAGAAATATTTTAAAAAAAGTCCTTTTATTTGGCACCTGTATTGTGCGTTCTGCGTGCCTGCAAAACTCTTTTATATACGTGGTGTTAATACACACCGTCTGACCTTGTAGTACACGGCTGTGTACCTAGAAATATTTAAAAAAAAGGCCTTTTATTTGGCACCTGTACTGTGCGTTCTGCGTGCCTGCAAAACTCTTTTATATACGTGGTGTTAATACACACCGTCTGACCTTGTAGTACACGGCTGTGTACCTAGAAATATTTAAAAAAAAAGTCCTTTTATTTGGCACCTGTACTGTGCGTTCTGCGTGCCTGCAAAACTCTTTTATATACGTGCTGTTAATACCCACCGTCTGACCTGTTAGTACACGGCTGTGTAATCAGACATATTTAAAAAAAAGTCCTTTTATTTGGCACCTGTACTGTGCGTTCTGCGTGCCTGCAAAACTCTTTTATATACGTGCTGTTAATACCCACCGTCTGACCTGTTAGTACACGGCTGTGTACCTAGAATTATTTAAAAAAAAGTCCTTTTATTTGGCTCCTGTATTGTGCGTTCTGCGTGCCTGCAAAACTCTTTTATATACGTGGTGTTAATACACACCGTCTGACCTGGTAGTACACGGCTGTGTACCTAGAAATATTTTTTTAAAAAAGTCCTTTTATTTGGCACCTGTACTGTGCGTTCTGCGTGCCAGCAAAACTCTTTTATATACGTGGTGTTAATACCCACCGTCTGACCTGTTAGTACACGGCTGTGTAATCAGACATATTTAAAAAAAAGTCCTTTTATTTGGCACCTGTACTGTGCGTTCTGCGTGCCTGCAAAACTCTTTTATATACGTGGTGTTAATACACACCGTCTGACCTGGTAGTATACGGCTGTGTACGCCAAATATTGTAACAAAAAAAAAAATGCGGAGGGCTAGCGGAATCGGACGTGGACGAGGACGGGGGCGCGGAAATGCTGTTGGGGGCCTTGTTGAAGCCAGTGGGGATACAATGCGTGCTGGTGAGGGGCAGCCAGGATTCCGCTCATCCAGAATCCCTGCCTTTATGGGACAGTTAAGCAGGGGGCGGGTTACACCGCTGTTGAGGCCTGAGCAGTGTGAACAGGTGGTGCAATGGATAGCCGATAACGCTTCCACACAGTTGTCCACCAGCCAGTCATCCACACAGTCTCACTCTGACCCTCCTTCCTCCACACCTGGCCAACAGAGTCATCCCACCCTTGACCCCTCCCAGGAGCTCTTTTCGGGTCCTTTTTCAGATGTGCCGGAAGAATCCCTGGAGCTACCAGAGGAATTTGTTTGTAGTGATGCCCAACCACTTGAGTATTCGCCATCTCCTGCTGATGTGGACCCTGAACCAGCATCTGTTATCATGAGCGATGATGATGATGAGACGCAGTTGCCATCAAGGGAGGCTGTTGGAATGTCCAGTGGGCAGGAGGAGGAGCAGAGTGAGGAAGTGGAAGAGGAGGTGGTGGATGACGAAATGACCGACCCCACTTGGCCAGGGGTGATGTCCAGCGGGGAAAGCAGTGGAGAGGTGGTGGTCTGCGCAGCACCGAAAAAGGCAGCAAGAGGCAGAGGGATGTCCAGAGGCAGAGGGATGTCCAGAGGCAGAGGGATGTCCACAGGCAGAGGGATGTCCAGAGGCAGAGGACAGTCCAGACAGAGAAGTGAGGCCACAGCCAGCAGGGCCGAAGCTGTTCCCGGCAGCAGGCAGTCGCGCGAAGCTCCCCCATCGAGGCCTCGTACTTCTGTGGTGTGGAGATTTTTTAATGTTTGTGCGGATGACAAACTGAGCGCGGTTTGCACACTCTGCCACTCAAAACTGAGTAGGGGCTCTGAGAAGAGCAATATGACCACCTCAGGCATGCGGCGTCACTTGGAAGTCAAGCACTGGGCTGAGTGGGAGAGAGCAAACGCAATACAACCTGCGCCAGGTCTTCCTGCCACTGCCTCTTCCCCTTTGTTGTGTGCTGCCACTGCGGTCCAGACCTCCAGCCAGGACACCTCCACATCTGCCTCTGCCTCGACTACTTTGGGGCCTTCTCCTGCTGCCTCCCCTTCCCCCGCATCTTCGCCTGCACCTTCACACTCCTCGTCCCATCAACTGTCCATCTCGCAGGCGTTCGACCGCAGGCGGAAGTACGCCTCGAGTCACCCCCAAGCCCAAGCCTTAAACTGCCACATCTCCAAACTGCTGGCCCTGGAGATGTTGCCGTTTAGGCTTGTGGAGACGCAGGCCTTCCGCGACCTGATGGCGGCTGCCGCACCTCGCTATTCCGTCCCCAGCCGCCACTACTTTTCCCGGAGTGCCGTCCCCGCCCTGCACCAGCACGTGTCGCGTAACATCAGGCGGGCCCTGAGGTACGCAGTCAGCGCAAAGGTCCACTTGACCACCGACTCGTGGACAAGCGCTTGCGGCCAGGGACGATACATCTCTTTGACGGCACACTGGGTGAATGTTGTGGAAGCGGGGACGGGGTCGCAAAGAGAGACGGCCTACCTACCACCCCCGCCCAAGATTGCCAGCAGGGGTTCTGATAAACCCCCCTCCTCTTCCTCCTCCTCCTCCTCCTCTGCCTTAACATCGCCCTCAGCCGCTAGCTGGAAGCGTTGCAGCACTGGCGCGGGGAGACGTCAGCAGGCGGTGCTTAAGCTCATCAGCTTGGGCGACAGGAAGCACAGCGCCCCAGAGGTGAGGGACGCCATATTGCAGCAGACGGAGATGTGGCTGTCGCCGCTGCAGCTAGGACCAGGCATGGTCGTGTGCGATAACGGCCGTAACCTGGTGGCGGCTCTGGAGCTTGCCGAACTCAATCACGTACCATGCCTGGCCCACGTTTTTAATCTGGTAGTCCAAAAATTTCTAAAGACTTACCCCAACCTGGCAGAGCTACTGGTGAAAGTGCGGCGCTTGTGCGCTCACTTTCGGAAGTCAACTGTAGCTGCTGCTAGCTTAAAAAAACTCCAGCAACGCCTCCATTTGCCTGAACATCGGCTGTTGTGCGACCTGCCGACTCGCTGGAATTCCACCTATTCCATGTTGGCCAGGGTGTGTGAGCAGCAGAGAGCATTGATGGAGTACCAGATTATGAATCCACGCGTGCCTCCAACTCAGCTCCCTCAGTTTGCCAACCACGAGTGGCCATGGATGGCAGACATATGCGATGTACTGCGTATCTTTGAGGAGTCCACCAAGAAGGTCAGCAGCGAGGACGCTATAGTGAGCGTAACCATCCCGCTCCTATGCGTCCTTAAAGAATCGCTCATCGCAATAAGGGAGAACGCATTGCACGCAGAGGAGACGGGGGTAGGAGGAGACGCAACGGAGCTACACAGTCAGACCACACTTTTGTCTGCTTCTCGGTGGCAGTTGCAGGAGGAGGAGGAGGATGAGGAGGAGGAGGACGACGTGGAGGTGGCTGTGGAAGAGGAGGAGGATGCTGGCGGCGAGGGTAGCAGTCAGGCTGTGTGCGTCCCATTGGTTCAGCGCGGATGGGGCGGAGAGGAGGCGGAAGAGGAAGAGGAGGAAATGGCAAGTGATCCTTCTGGTGGGGGCAGTGACGTCATGCCTATTCAGAGTCTGGCACACATGGCTGACTTCATGCTGGGCTGCTTTTCCCGGGACACACGTGTTGTCCGGATAGTGGAGAACAAACTGTACTGGGTCTTCGCACTCCTGGACCCCCGGTATAAAGATAACGTCTCCTCTTTTATTCCGGTAGAGGAGAGGACGAATCGATTGCTGGAATACCAGAGGGAACTCGTGCAGAACATGATGGAGATTTTCCCACCCACCATCGCTGGCGGCAGAGAGGAGAGGGTCTCCCAGAGTCCCACAACATCGATCAGGCCCACAGCCACCAGGGGAACACTCTCCAAGGTGTGGGACACGTTCATGGCACCCCCTCGTGCAACTTCCATCACTGCGGGGCCCGCTATCAGCAGGAGGGACAAGTATCGGCGGATGTTGCGGGAGTACCTGGCAGACCGTACCCCTGTCCTCCCCGATCCCTCGGCGTCCTACACTTACTGGGTCTCCAAGTTGGACACGTGGCTGGAACTGTCCCTGTACGCCTTGGAGGTGCTTGCCTGCCCTGCCGCCAGCGTGCTATCAGAAAGGGTGTTCAGCGCAGCCGGGGGCATTATAACCGATAAGCGCAGCCGCCTGTCAACCGACAGTGCCGACAGGCTGACGCTAATCAAAATGAACAGCAAGTGGATTGACCCGGACTTTGCTTCTCCAACAGTGGAAAGCAGCCAAAAGTGAAGTGCCATCTGTATGAAGTGCCATTTCCTCCTCCACCTCCTCCTCCTTAACCGCCGTAGAATTGCTCCGTAAAAAAAAAAAAATATATATTTATGGCTCACCTCTTGGGCCTACAAGCAATTTTTATCATGGCTCACCTCTTGGGCCTACAAGCAATTTTTATCATGGCTCACCTCTTGGGCCTACAAGCAATTTTTATCATGGCTCACCTCTTGGGCCTACAAACAATTTTTAAGAGGTCTCACCTCTTTGGCCTCCACTTAATTTTTTCGAGGGCTCACCTCTTGGGCCTCCATATAATTTTTTCGAGGGCTCACCTCAAGCTAACTTTGCGCACTCATTAAAATATTTTCACAACAAGGACCTAAGAACCCTCGATGGGAGAGCTTTGTGTGGGGGCCTGTTATAGGGAAGAGATGCGGCCCTGCGGGCTCTAGCCTGCCTTCTCCATGAGCCTCTGGCCAGCCCACGGCCTCTTCCTGCCTTTTGCGGTCCTACGCATCCCTCAACATCCCCACTGCTTTACCTGCTAGACATGACACTGGGCCAGGTCGGGTCACTGACTTCGTCATACTCAACCACCTCCTCTTACACTGCCTCACTTTGCTCCAACAGCCTCCCTTGCTGGCAACTGTGTCTCATCATCGTCCCTAATCATTTTACACTTTAGTGCCCGTTCCACACCACCATCAGCTAGAGATGGAGCTTGCTCCAGTGTTTGGGCATCAGAACAAACAAAATCCTCAGATAGCTCTTGCGATTCTTGCATGGGTGGGAACACTGGGTTGATAACATTGGGCAGGGTGGGAGGAAGGAGGGTCAGAGTGAGGTCCCTGCAGTTTCTGCAGGCTATCGACGAGACTGGACTTTGTGGACTTGACTGGGTGGTGGACAGATTTAACAAATCTAGAAGGAGAAGGAGGGGTTTGCCGAGCTGTCTGTAAGGGTTGCGGAAATCCAGACAGAACCAAGGCCCAAAACTTGGGTGGGGGTAGCAGGTTTGCCCGTCCCCGCCTCCACAACATTCACCCAGTGTGCTGTCAGGGAGATGTAGCATCCCCGGCCTCAAACCAAAGTGTTGGTGGTCAAATGGCCTTTTGCAGTAACCGTGTTACTCGGGCGTGGATGATGTTTTGGGACATGTGCCTGGGCAAGGCAGGGATGGCACAGAGGGAAAAATAGTGATGGCTTGATTGCTTTCCCCCTTGCCTATGCCATCTGTGGTTGTCATAGGCAACGTGATTTTAAGGGGTGCAGAATTTTATCTTCTTTTTTGTCTAGTTTGGCTTGGGGTCCATGGCAATGTAGAGGAAAGAAGGTTTCCTTGTATGGTCTCACTTTACAGAGAGGTTATATTGTCTTTGGAGTGTATTGTTGAGAGGCTGTGATAGTGGCGTAATAGTGCGACTTGGGCCCGTTATATGCACCCAGACATGCTTCCCCTGCTGTCCCAGTTGCATTCCAGCAGTGTTGGCATCCTTTTCTGAGGTTTCAGGGTGGACTTGGTGACCTCCAAGTGGTCGAATTGAGATTTCCAAGTGGCGAGCATTTTTTTCCCATAGACTTTAATGGGATTCGATATTCGGTCGAATAGTCGAATATCGCGGTCTATTCGAATCGAATTTCGAACTTTCGAATATTTCACTACTCGCTCATCTCTAGTTATTTGTGCTAAATAAAAGTTAAATAAACACAAAATAAAATTGATCTGTTCCTGTGCCTGATCCACCCAAGTTGAATCTGTCCCATCATGAGAAAGTCCCCCCAAGGAGTCCCCACTGTAACTTGCTTCCCATACAACTACCTCACCCCCCGACACCTGTGTCTCGCCATTGTCCACCACCTCCTCAGACAACACTGGTAAATCCCCACTGTCAGCACACGGAAACAGCAAAAGGTCTTGCGAATTGGGGCAGAGAATGTTCTGGGCTAGCACATCAGAGAAGGGGTGACTATGGGGTTCCAGGGAGTACGTGACCACATGCAATATCCATTTAAAAGTCATGCCACACTTGATCAAGCTCATAATTGACAATTGTACCGGTTGATGCTAAATTTTTAAGTTGGGGTCCTGCGTCGTCATTCTAACTACATCCGGCTGTTGTCACCACCACACACGCTAGCCCAGGGGGCACTCCTCTGGCTCTTCCAGCTCAACCTCCTTCCCCTCAGCCTGCCCCCCCACCTACAGGCCCTCTCTCCAAACAATTTTTCCGGAGGTCCACCTACAGGCCCTGTCTCCAAAAAATTTTTCCGCAGGTCCACCTACAGGCCCTCTCTCCAAACAATTTTTCCGGAGGTCCACCTACAGGCCCTCTCTCCAATTCCAGTTTCCAGTTTTATTTGCACAAACTTCTTAAATTTATATTTTTGGGATAGGTGTGAAAAATAATATTACCTGCGTATCTATATTGCCCAACATTGGATACGGTAGCAAGTAGAAGACCAAACACATGCTGCCAACAGGGTTCTGCAAATTCCTGGTCCACAATGTCAAGGAGCTCGAGGTTCTGTTGATGAGCAACAAGTCCTTCTGTGCTGAAATCGCCCACAACGTCTCCATCTAAGAACCTAAAGACCATTGTGGAGAGAGCGGCACAGCTCTCCATCAAAGTGACGAACCCCAACGCCAGACTGCGCAGAGAATTTTAGTGCTCGCTCATCTCTAATCATTACCTAATATCATGTAAATTTCATATATTTACCATTCAGTAGTAATAAAAGATGTTTTCTTCCACTGCTACTCACTGTGTTTCCTCATCAATTACTGTGTCATCGACATGTAATTCAAACCACTCTCAAAACAAGGACTTAAGGCCCCACTAAGCCACGCCCGACCCGTCAGGCCATGTCCCCTCTCACTCCGCAGCCGACAGGGATTGCAAAAATGAAGGTGAAAATCAACTTCTGTCAACTGCAGTGGTGGGAGGGAGGGTGACTTTCTCCCTGTATCTCATGCTCAGACTACACAGTGCTGCTGTCTGAGAGTGAGCTGTTCAAAAGGACATCCTGTGTCCATCCAGGCGCCAGATGGAGGACAGGGAGTCTGAAAGCCGAACTGTCCGGCCTAAATACGGACCTCTGGCCACCCTAGGGGCAGGCTGCTGTGGAAGTCACAGTTAAAGAGGAGGGTGCTGTGGATGTTACTGTTAAGGGGCCTGGCTGCTGTGGAGGTCACTGTTAAAGGGATGGGCACTGTGGAGGTCACTGCTAAGGGAGGAGAGGACTGTGGAGGCCACTATTAAAGGGGCAGCAGGGTTCTGTGAGGTCACTGTTAAGGTAGTGGGGTACTGTGACAGTCACTGTTAAAGGGGCAGTCGCTGTGGAGGTCTCTGTCAAGGGGGCCAGGAATGGTGGAGGTCAGTTAAGGGGACTGTAACCTATGGTCAGTGTTAAGGGCTGGTGCTGTAGAGGTCACTGTTAAGGGGGCAGGCCCCAGTGGAGGTCACTGCCAATGGGGTGAGGTGCTGTGGATCTTACTGTTAAAGGGTCAAGCTGCTGTGAAGGTCAAAGTTAAAGGGGTGGCTGCTGTGTCCCATTTTAAGGAGACGGGACACTGTGGGGGGATCAGTGTTAAGGGGTGGGAGCTGTGGAGGTCACTCTCGATATCTTTTAATGACAGACAGATAAACATAAAATTAAATAGATTAAATATACAGAGCGAAGCTGGGTCCTTCTGCAGCACCACAAAAAATCTCAAAAGATTAGATATGGATGTTTACAAAATCACCTGAATGTAATCAAGAAGAAGTTCCACAGCACCTTCATATGGTGAAAAAAAATGTGTCCTTTATTCACCCATGCAAAGTTTCAGTCCACTTGCTGGTGGACTGAAACATTGCATGGAAGCTAAATTTGATGGTCAACGTATTAAGTAAAAAATGACAAGTAAAAAAGAACTTTTCAATGGATTTTGATGGCTTGTGTCACGAGATAACCAAGATAACACTGTGCCATGTATTATCAGAGTCAATTTTAGCTCATATATATAAGATTAATGAACCAGTTCATACTGGGTTTAGTCCAAATTTTGAAATTTTTAGGATGACAAATGAACCTAAACCTTTTCAGGTTAGTTTTGGAAGGAGAATTGTGGGTGTAGAATGGACACAAGAAGGGAAAGTTGTCAGCTCCTCACTTTTCACCTGCAAGAACATTACTTTATTTTTTTCTTCCCATTTTAACAGAAATCTTTTTTTTTTTTTTTACACAGGGTAGTGCACCACATTATCTGTCAGTGATATTGTGATATTAAGCATCAGGCCTCGCTCTTAATAATCTGTTTCCATTTATTCTATAGCCACACGGTTGGATTTTTTTTTGGGGGTTGATCAGTTTAACTAAACCCATAACGCATAATGCCGTACATATACCATATTATGAACCCGCAATTATATGGAGCAGGCTGCTGTGATGAGCCCGAGCCATACACGGAGGTTGCCGGCTGTATCATACAGCAAGCACCCGGCCTAAAATGACAGAGAACGGTGATCCTGCCGAACCCTTCGTTTAACCCCTCAGATGGCTTGTTCAATGGCGATTGCAGCACCTGTGAGGTGAGGCAGAGGGACGTGACTACCTCTGCCTTCCAATCGGAGCCCCTGCAGTGAAAATATAGGGCTCTGATTGGTTACCATGGCAGCCTGGATTCTTCTGAAGCCTTCCAGGCCTGCCAAAGTAAGCTCCCTGTTGAGCTGTGTCTTGTGTCAGAATGTCACAATCCTATTCACCCTAATAGATCTCTAGTAAGGTGAATAGGACAAGGGATAAAAAGATCCCAGGTTCTAATAGCTATTAAATAAAAACACTAAAATATTAAAAGTTTAAATCATCCCTTATTGTTTACTAGCAGAAGGACCTGGCTTCGCCTGGGTATATTTCATCTATTTCATTTAATGTTTCTGTGTGTCGTTGCAGAGAGAAAGTCAATGCAGCTGACAGAAGTTGATTTTTACCTTAATTTTTTCAATCCCCATTGGCGTGACCCCATTGGCATGGGAGGGGGCGAGGAAACACAGTGGGTAGCAGTGGAAGAAAACATTGCTTCGCACAGTTATAATTAATCTATTTCATTTAATGTTTCTGTGTGTCATTGCAGAGAGAAAGTCACCCTCCCTCCCACCTCTGCAGCTGACAGAAATTGATTTTTACCTTCAATTTTTCAAGGGGGGGGGCGTGACCTGATGGGTCGGGGGCGTGGTTTAGTGGGACCTTGGAGGGGAAGGGGGGTTTTAAGTCCTTCTTTTGAGGGTGGCCTGAATTACAGGTCGATGCCATGGTAATGTATGGGGACATGCAATGGGTAGCAGTGGAAGAAAACATCTTTTATTACTACTGAACGGCCGTAGTCTAAAATTAGTTTATTTCATCTATTTCATTTAATGTTTCTGTGTGTCGTTGCAGAGAGAAAGTCAATGTAGCTAACAGAAGTTGATTTTTACCTTCATTTTTTCAATCCCCATTGGCTGCGGAGTGAGAGGGGGCGTGACCTGACCGGGGGCGTGGTTTAGCAGGACCTTGGCGGGGTTGCTTTTAAGTCCTTCTTTTGAGGGTGGTCTGAATTAAAGGTCGATACCATGGTAATTTATGAGGACACGCAATGGGTAGTAGTGGAAGAAAACATCTTTTATTACTACTGAACGGTCGTAGTCTAAAATTAGTCTATTTCATCTAATGTTTCGGTGTGTCGTTGCAGAGAGAAATTCAGCCTCCCACCCTGGCAGCTGACAGAAGTTGATTTTTACCTTTATTTTTTCAATCCCTGTTGGCTGTGAAGTGGGAGGAGCGTGTCCTAATTGAGTCAGGGGCGTGGCTTAGCTAGACCTGGGGCGGGGGTTTTAAGTCTTTCTTTTGAGGGTGGCCTCAATTACAGGTCGATGCCATGGTAATTTATGAGGACACGCAATGGGTAGCAGTGGAAGAAAATATCTTTTATTACTACTGAACGGTCTTAGTCTAAAATTAGTCTAAAACATAAGTTATATTTATGGTAACCGGAATACCCCTTTAACAGTGTCATTCACAGCACTCTTTTCCTTTAAAGCAGTGAATAGAAATGGCTGGGTTTTTAATTAACTGAGCTCCTCAACTGGCTGCTAATTACCTGGCTGTGTTGTTATGTAAACCTGCCCTCCCTGTGTGTGTCTGTGCAGAGAATGGCAGTTGGGGTTTGAAACCAAAGCTCCCAGGCTAATATTGGCTAATGCAGGTCATATTTTGAGAATATCTCAGGAACGGTATGTCCTAGAGAGCTGAGACCTGGTCTAAAACCTTCCCGGACACCTGATGTACATGTGTGCCGAATTTGGTGAAAATCGGTCCAGTAGTTTGGTCGCGCATAGAGAACAGACAGACGGACAGACAGACAGACAGACAGAAACTCATTTTTCTAATATTAAGAGATTGATTTATTCTGTGTAACACCCCTCTTCTTTTTCTGACATTCATTTCTGTGTGCCCACCCTCTTTTTTGTCTTTCACTAGTTTTAATCCCCCAAAACTGCTGACAGTGCTATATAGGTAACAGGGGTTGAGTGCAAGCTTACCCAAGTGATGTCTGTACTATTGAAGTGGGACTCCTTAGTCATACAACCAGCATGACTATCACAGCAGGTATGCTTACACTGCTCCTATATAGCATCAGTTTTGAGGGGTTAAAACTGCTGACAGACTCCCTTTAAGGTAATATAATAAATATCACTTCTATAATCTGGAGCTCTTATGTTTATTTCTATTTATTAGACACATCTCTGGTGTGATCATTTATTATCAGGAGCTGTTTACAATGTGATACTCATACACATGAAATACCATCAATCATAGTTTTCCACATCCCATTTCAAGCAATTCTGTCTGCATATTGGTTTGAGCATGTGGCACTTTAATTACCCTCTTGAATATATGAAACACGTATTTGTCATATCTACTTATTACTGAAGAGAAAGCCGTCTTATAACGCTAATTAAAGGGAGATGATGGCAATTTTTGCACATCCCATCTGCCTTTTCTCTATCTGCTTATTCTTCGAATAATTATGTAGTAAACATCCTGATTTTTCTCAATACCATTCAGTCAGTTCAATTCCAATTATCAGCTATTCTGGGTTTATTTTAGTACTAAATGATAATGAATCAATTAGAATTTGAAAGTAAAATGAATGGGACATTCTGTTATAACTAAACTGTTGTAGGCTACTTCAGTACTGTATTGTGTGTCTCAAAAATCAGTGTCAGCTTAATCAGGAATGAACTGACCTTGTTCTTCATTATTAGCTTATTAGGGACCCTGCACTTCAAGTCATTAATATGTGTGCGCAAACTTCTATATGCAATATTTTATTACCTCAAAAAATTAGTGTGATAGTTGTGTTATGTGGATAACCAGAAAGAGACAACTTCGTACACAAATGTCATTTTGAAATCCGATTCTTTTGAAAGTTTCTAAACCAATGACATTTTCAATCTGAAGAAAAAAAAATAAACTAAATCTAAAAGTGGAGGAATAAAATTATATTATTTACACATGATCACATTATATATTAAATACAAAAAACAGCAGCAGCACAAGTCAATCAAGCAAGCGGGTGCAATCCCTCCAGGCTTAGGAAAATATGCCCACTGGATATAAAGGACAAAAGCGAGGCAGCACTCCAATAAAGTGAAAAAGTAGTGGACTCTTTATTCCCAGGATGCAACGTTTCGGCTTACTCCATGAAGCTTGAGAAAGGCTTCATGGAGTAAGCCGTAACGTTGCATCCTGGGAATAAAGAGTCCACATTATATATTATTTATTATAATTATAATTTTTTTTTTTTTTTTTACTTGAAACTTTTATTTTTTTTTAAACTTTGTTTTTTATACCTTTTTTTACACTTTTTTTTTGATTTATCAAGATCCATTTGGATCTTGAAGATCCAGTGGGCCTGATGGCTATACAGTGCATTGCAATAGTCATCTATTGCAATGCACTGTATCAGTGCTAGACTAAGGGTGATCAGACCCTGAGAGTCTAATCAGCCTTAGGTACATGGCAGCCAGGACACTTTTGTAAAGCATCCAGTTGCCATGGTAACCATCGGGCCACTGCCATTGCAGCAGCGGCGGCCCGATGGCAGAGAGAGGGAGCTCCCTCCCTCTCAACCCCATGGATGCCACGGGCGGCTACCGACAGCGGCATCGATGGGGTTAAACAGCTGAAATTTCGGCCGTAGCAGCAGAGTGTGAGCTATAATTACAGCCGATCCTGAGCCGCTGCCATCATAACAAGAAGGAGGATCGCAGGGGGCAGGGGGGCAGCAGGAGACAATGGGGGCTGCCGGGGGCCACTATAACGGGGGGGGGGGCAATACATTGATATGGGGCGCAAGGGGGATCTTGCCTGATTTCAGGCTGCGATCTCCAGAGTGGAGATTGCAGCCTGAAACCGGCATTTTAGCACTGTGGCGCTCCGATTGGTTAGTCTGCAGAGACTAAGGGACCACTCTGTTTGGTCCCTTGCCGGCTGCCCCGGTGTCTCTGCTCTCCGGGAGAGCGGAGATTCCGGGGCTGTGACACTTTATAGTGTCACAGCCCCGGAAAGCAGTTTGGACGTTACTGTACGTCCAAATGCAGTAAATTACTTGCAATTTGGACGTACAGTAGCGACCAAATGCGCAAAGGGGTTAAATGAATACAAATGTGCCATACTCACTATAGAAAATGTACTAATGTTAATGCTACGTTATAAACCTGAGAGTCTTGGCAAATACATTTTGTACAAATTATTTTTGCCTGTCCGCCAACAACAAGGTGGAGCATTTGAAGTGTAAAAAAATTATTTGTGCCGGTCCTCCGTCAAGACAGAGCATTTGAAGCAAATTAACAATTAATATAACGATTAATATAAGAATAACTAGCTGATTTTAATTAGTGCAAGTATAAAGCTGTAGCCTGCTCTCCCTGAATTCAATGGAGGCCACTAGTACATTTCCTATAGTGAGTATGATACTATTGTATTTACTTTATTACTTGTGTTTGAGTGTTGTTGCATTGTGTTTGTATCCGAAGTCAGCTTCGGTACTGACTGGTACCTCGGTACCAAAGCCGACTTCGGATTCAAGTTTTAAAATAGAAGTCCGAAGTCCAAAGATGTCTCGTGAGTAGAGATGAGCAAATCCTAAAAGATTCGGGGATTCGGTATTCGGCCCAAATCCCACCGCGGGATTCGTGGATTCGGGCCGAATCACGAATCCCATTAAAGTCTATGGGATACCCGAATCTTTTTGCAGGGGCCAAAGGTTCTGCACAGTCAAGTTTGCCCCAACATGTGAAAACCTCAGAAAATGATGGAAACACCTTGGAAATGCATAGGAAACACCAGGGGCAGCATGTAGGGATGCCTCTGAGGCTCCCTAAGGGCTCATTCAGACGTCCGTTTGGTGTTGTCCGTGTTTTGCGGATCTGCAATTTGCGGATCCGCAAAACACGGACAGCGGCCCATGTGCAGTCCGCAATTTGCGGAACGCACATGATAGAAATGCCTTTTCCTGTCCGTGGATCCGGACAAGAATAGGACATGTTCTATTTTTTCCGGACCCACGGAACGGAAGTGCGGATGCGGACGGCACACAGTGTGCCGTCCGCATCTTTTGCGGCCCCATTGACTGTGAATGGGTCCACACCTGGTCCGCACCCGGTCTGCAAATTGCGGATCGGATGCGGATGATTTTTGCGGACGTGTGAATGAGGCCTGAGGCTGATGCTGCAGGTCCCTACCTTATGTAAATTTAGGTCACATGTCACTGCCAGCCAATCACTGCTGGGGAGGTATAGGGGCTGTTACATCACAGCAGGCGTTCCCACAGGCTTCCCTTTGATGCTGATTGGCTGAAAAAACCGGGCATTTCAAATTGGCAGTGACTCACGAATCTTCACGAATCCGCGCTGCCTCGGGATGCCGAGCCGAGCCGAAGCGGGCAAGATTCGTGCGAATCCCGAATCTTGCCGCTCCAGCTCGCTCATCACTACTCGTGAGACTTTGGTGATAACGAATTTCACCTTGCTGGAGCCCATACATTTGAATTCTGTACAGAGTCGGATCTCCATACAGCATTCAAATGAAATTTTGACCAAAACTACTTTGGATCTATGATCCGAAGCTTGCTTCACTCAACACAGTCTTTATATGATCACACAGGCTGGTTGAGATGCTGTATGCTGCTTATCTATATGTAGTGCAGTAACTCTACTGTGCCATGTGCCACTTGTGCAGGTGGTGTGGCACTAGGTGCCCACCTGGCTCAGGGACCCACGGGGGGATTCACCTGTACCCCTGTGGGCCAGTCCAAGCCTGGTGCCTAGCAAGGATCTTGGTGTGGAGGGTTGCTAGCTGACAAGAAAATGTATTTTTCAACCCATTCACCTGACTCCCACTTGTCTTGCTAGTACATCTGAGGGAGAGAGTCCCTACTGGATCCAGTGATGCTGCCTTATGTGCTGTAATAGAGACCTGGCACCTATGTTTCTGTTTGAATGCACACGGCTTATGTTCATCCTGCAGATCTTGCACACAGCAGTAGGTTTGTGCAGAGGTGTAGCTAGTCTTTCCTGGACCTGGTGCAAAGATTCAGTACAGCACCCTCCTCATGCACATACCTCCCAAATTTATTTCATACTAAGCCATGTCCAATGCATAACTATACTCACCCATCCCACCCTGTCCTCTTAGAGTTATGGGTGAACAGCTTAAAACATAATTTTTAATAATATTCTTATGAACATTTTTACATCTGTTTTAGAAGTAAGAATAGTCGCAAGCCCCCTTTTAGGATTGTCGAGCCTGTGATGGGGACCAGGACTCCAGCCCGACACATTTGCTATATTTTACATATGTAAAAGAGGAGTCAGGGGCCCAAGTAGTTTTTACTCCAGGCACATGGTCTGCTGGAAGTGCATCTAATTCATAAATTAAGCTAATCCTCCAGCAGTGCAGAAGTGGAAAAAAGATCGACATAAACAGCTGGTCTTTGTAAATGACCCCCACTATATACACCTGATAAAATCTATGATAGGGTACATGTCAGTACCAATACACCTTGCAATAAATGAAAGAACCAACTGGTCCTACTGCATCCAATGTTTCGCTGATGTGTTGGTGTGAATCAGAACAAAGTTAATGTGGTGATAGAGCAAAAACAATAACCACATAAAAAAGGGTTGGCAACTTTCCCTGTAAAATTCCTAGCAGGGACACTGTTCTGGCCCTGTAAGACCTAGCCATCCCAAAGATATCACAGGGTAAATAAGGACATTGCTTTCCTCTTAGTGCTACCACACAGTAGTGATGCCCCTATTGTGCCCCTCACAGTACTAATGCCCACATTATGCCCCTTCACAGTAGTAATATCCCCATTGTGCCCCCTCACAATACTAATGCCCACACTGTGTCTCTTCACGGTAGTAATGTCCACATTGTGCCCCCTCGCGTATTTATGCCCGCATTGTGCACCCACACAGTAATAATAGACACATTGTGCCCTATCACGGTAGTTATGTCCACATTGTGCCCCCTTACCGTAGGCTACTTTTGTCCAAATTGTGCCCTGCCCACATTGTACCTTTCTTGCAGTAGATATCTTCACATTGTGCCTCTTTACAGTAGTAATGCCCAAATTCATGCCACTCACAGCAGTAATATCCAATGTGCCCTGGCACAAAGCCTACATTGTGCCCCGCTCATAGTTAGGTCCACATTTTGCCCCTTTCACTGTAGTTAGCCCACATTGTGCCCCTTCACAGTAGTAATGCCCTCATTGTAGCCCCTCACAGTAGTAATGGCAACATTTTCCCCATTCAGTCATGATCCTTTAATAAAGTTAAAAAAAAACACTGAATACTCATCTGTTTCCCCAATTAATGGGCACATCTGGCGCACAGGCTGATTCCTGGGCCTACACTCTCTTGCTACACAGCCCAACATCACAATGTCTGGACCGCAAGGCAGTGGCTTAGCTTACCGGATGATGAAGCAACAAGTGGATGGCACCCTGCTTCACCATCTAACTCAACTTCCTGGGGACTCCCTCAACCTTCTGTGCTTCTGTGCCTGGGGCATATTCCCAACTTGTCCTCTTATCAGTACGCTCCTGGGTTTGTGTGCTGGCCTTGCACAAACCATCATACAGGAGATACTCACATAGAACTATCAGCAGCCAAGCTTGGCCTTGGTATGTGACATTTTGAATCTGTGCACACAGTATCAACAGCATCACAAGTTCCTGAGCTGACCACAATAGAAGCCAATCTGGCCCTGGCATTTTGTGGGCGGTTGTGGCCATATGTTGCTTCTGCTTTTTATTGTAACCGCAACCCACACCCACCTCCTCTGATGTCACCTACTCATCAGCACCTCAATCTGGCTCCCAAGTCTTGTCCATTACACAATCATCATCACCACTACTTTTATCAGACTGTGATATGTCATCATGGGCTCCTTGGCCTCCTTCCCTGCTCTATATTTGCAGAGTGCCAGCCCACAATGTCATCCTCTTTGTACTCAATAATAATTTGGTGCCTATCGGAAGCAATAGAGAACTGTGACCTGCTGTTTCTACTATTGGCGGTACAGCTGGCATTCCAGCTGCTGTTTATACTACTATAGCCACCCACTTTCTCATTCTTGGATGATGAGGCATGTGCCTTTAGTTTTCCACACTTCCGTTTACCAGATATTTTATTATGAAGCTTATAAATGTAAAGTCACAGGTTTGGTACACAGATTATTATACAGTGACAAAATTACAAGTGTTTTTTACATTTTTCTGTAATTTACAGACAGAGGGACAATTAAATGTTCCTTCAGTTCTATAAACACACTGCACTCTGGTAATGACAATTTACATTGGTAATGCAATGTATGGAATGAAACTGTCATATTAATGTAGTTATTGCAGAACAATTCCTTAACTAAAACTGCAGGGTATCTTGATGTAATACAATGATTGGAATGAAACTGCTATATTAATACAGTTATTGCAGTACAAAGGATTCAATAAAATTCAATGCATGGAATGAAACACATGATGCAATACAATTTTGCAGGATTTTTATTGCAGAATTTGCAGTGCAACATAAACTTCTCAATTGCCAGCAGTTGTATGAAACACAGAACTTTGAGTGAACAGTCACTCCCCCCAATGTTTTTCCTAAACCTCTGATCTACCTGATTAAATATCCTTATACTGTCCAAATACTCACCCTACCACACCTAGATTACTGGCTTGTTTCTGTAAAAGCTGTTTGGCAGACAAGCCAAAACAAATCAGATTGCAATGGCACAGACAATGGCATCTCTCCAGCTCAGAGGCTGAATGACCTCCCAATATTCTACCCCTGATTGGCTCACAGACTGCCTGTTGGCCACTGAGCAAATCAGGGCAAGGCTTCTCCTTCCATAATCCTTCATATAATTTTCCATGGCAATTTTAACAGTAAAATGGTGAAAGTGTCATTTTGCGCAATTTGGATTAGTTTGGAAACAGAACTTTTGTGATATTCGTAACAAATATGATTAGTTTAGAAACAATTATTTAATCTCTAATTCTGATATGCTGGCAGTGTATGATAATGATTAAATATATAAAATTATACCATAGCACCAGTATCTTGTATGTATGTTGAAGCATAAATGTATGATTATGTGTATTTATTGTATATAACTGAGAATTAGTCAGAACAACATCTAGCAAGAAAAAGATCCACTAAGATTTATCAACATAGACATTTGGAACAAGATACAATAGATAGCTCAGAAACGCGTGGCTGTTAATAATAAAAACATTTCAATACACTGTATCAATAATACGATAATATGCCATCCTCAAGAATTAATTCAAAGGTGTAAATTCCTCAGAAGTTTTGCACTGGAAGAGTATGAGTGTCAAAGGATCATACATTTCTGAAAATGAAAAAGGAAGACCTGAAATATTTTATGCAATTGAATTAAGATTGACAATGTAGAAACTGCTAGTGGAGCTTGGTGAATAATCATCCAAACAAGATGTTGCACTATTTATTTTAGTTTTGCAACAGGGTAAATGTTGAGGCAGGGTCACAGTAATACTGGTTTACATCTCACCTTGCTGCGATACATGCAATCACTCTGACATGTTAATGGTTATACAAATGGTAGATATTCTCCTGAGGTATGTAATTCCATGCTCTTTCAACTGTAGTTCCACCAAGGTGGTTGTTGGCTCTTCTGCATGGGACATCCGTCGGCACATCTATTACCAGACATTTTCGATGGGAGTTGACATCTGGTGTTAGTCCTGTGTGTCTCCGCACTGTGAATGATGGCGGTAGGTGCTCTCCAGCCCTCCTGGGAACCCTGATGAGGTCATCATTAGTAACAAAGTAAAACCTACTTTCATCACTGATAATAACCGCAGTCTATTGGTAACCTTTACAGTATTGGCATCCTCCTCATGAAATGACCAAGTACACCTAACCTAGTATCAGAAGGATATAGGCTAAGGATAAATGTAACAGGTGTAAGGTGTGCATTCCAGTTGTAACTAGACATCTTGAGTATTGAGAATGTCATTGGACCTGTATACAATAGGGTCTGGTCAGGAAGCAATGAAATGCAAAGAAGATGTGTTAAATGTATCCAGTTGTGGAGTAGTAGAACATAATTCAGCGAGCTCAGGAGGAGCAGATGGAGGATGGGAGTGGTAGTGGCTCTGGCAGTATACTCACAAACTGGGGCCTAGCTAAAGGCTCATGGGCCCTGGTGCAAGAGTTCGACTTGGGCCCCCCTTCCATCAGCGCTTTTTGGTCAGGGGCAGGGGAGCACTTAGCCTTTCTGATGCCTGAGATAAAAATTGATGTAGATGTTCTCTTTCCTCATCATCTCCTTTCAGACCAGACCGCCATGATGATTTCTTTCAGCCATCTCTTCTCTCTGCAGAGTTTGACAAACAGACATATTAGTTTCCTACTTTTCCATCCTCTTCACACCTTATGAACACCCCATCCTGCCACCCCAATACTGTGCCCGCTGTGCTCCCCAATACTATACAGTCCCCCTGATAATACAAGTACCACACACATACCCCCCAAAAATATACCCTTGCCTTTCAGATTCGACCCCCATATCAAACCTCAGAGGGCACAGAGGAGGCAAAACCACCGCGTGGAGGGGGTAAAGAGGAGGCAAAACTACCATGGGGAGGGGACAAAGAGGAGGCAAAACCACCATGTGGAGGGGCACAGAGGAGGCAAAACCACTGTGTGGAGGGGCACAGAGGAGGCAAAACCACTGTGTGGAGGGGCACAGAGGAGGTAAAACAACCGTGTGGAGGGGCACAGAGGAGGCTAAACCACTGTGTGGAGGGGTACAAAGTACCCAAAACCACTTTGTGGAATGGCCACTAAGGAGTTAAAAATATCACTTAAGGGGATGTATGGTGACCAATGCAACTGTAGGTGACTTTATAAGAGCTTGGGGCAGCTCTCACACCCCTTATACACTCCCCTTCATAAACTACATAAAATACAGCTGCCAGACCACTCACCAGAAATCACTGACCACATCAAAAGTGCCTGCACTCTCCCTGCTCTGAACACTGCACCGCAGCTCATTCTCTGCTCTTATCCTGCATCTCCTACAGTTTGTAAGGGCCGGGAAGGAGCAGTCACATGATCCTATGACGTCATGCTCTCAAAGGAGCCAATACATTCTAGGCTCGCTTTAGCATGAGAAGAGAAAGCAGGGCTGGGGGTAAGTACAGCACTTCACTCCCTTGCCTCCTGCATACAAGCGAGTGCCTGCATTATGGAAGCACTCACTGATATTCCCTTTATAAGGTGTACTGCATCTTATAAAGGGAAATACACAGCAGAACTGGCAAGGGGCCCTATGGGCCCCCATGGCTTAGGGGCCCGGTCGCAACTGCGACTGCTGCGACCCCTATATAGGGTGGCCAGACGTCCGGTTTTAAGCCGGACAGTCCGGTTTTCAAACTCATTGTCCGCCATCCGGCGTTAGGCCAAGACGGACTGCTAGTTGTCCTCCTTTCGGGCGGTGATGTCCCTTTAAGTATCCCCCAACCAATCAGGAGGAAGCTTTCACTGTGCGCTGCGCTCTGCTGGCCTGTGACGTGACGTCACAGGCCAGCAGAGCGCAGCGCAGAGTGAAAGCTTCCTCCTGATTGGTTGACGTCACTGCGCTGCCTCCGTCTTGCCGTTGGCGCCGGCAATAAATTGTGCAGGCGGGCGCGGTGGCGCGTGACGGCGGCGCACGGACTTGTCCCGAGGTTGGATCGCTTGTGGGCCTTGCGGCTATCTTCTTGCTTGCCGCCCTCGCCTGAGCCTGACTCCAACTGTCTCCAGACTCCAACTTGTGTAAGTGCGGCGTGCCCCGGCCAGCAGCAGCGCAGGCTGAGGTAAGATTTTTTTTTTTTTTTTTTATGGGGCACAGTGGGCTGATCTGAGGTCTGAAGGGGGCACTACAGGCTAATCTGAGGTCTGAAGGGGGCACTACAGGCTGATCTGAGGTCTGAAGGGGGCACTACAGGCTGATCTGAGGTCTGAAGGGGGCACTACAGGCTGATCTGAGGTCTGAAGGGGGCACTACAGGCTGATCTGAGGTCTGAAGGGGGCACTACAGGCTGATCTGAGGTCTGAAGGGGGCACTACAGGCTGATCTGAGGTCTGAAAGGGGCACTACGGGCTGATCTGAGGTCTGAAGGGGGCACTACGGGCTGATCTGAGGTCTGAAGGGGGCACTACGGGCTGATCTGAGGTCTGAAGGGGGCACTACGGGCTGATCTGAGGTCTGAAGGGGGCACTACGGGCTGATCTGAGGTCTGAAGGGGGCACTACGGGCTGATCTGAGGTCTGAATGGGGCACTACGGGCTGATCTGAGGTCTGAAGGGGGCACAGTGGGCTTATCTGAGGTCTGAAGGGGCACAGTGGGCTTATCTGAGGTCTGAAGGGGGCACAGTGGGCTGATCTGAGGTCTGAAGGGGGCACAGTGGGCTGATCTGAGGTCTGAAGGGGGCACAGTGGGCTGATCTGAGGTCTGAAGGGGGCACAGTGGGCTGATCTGAGGTCTGAAGGGGGCACAGTGGGCTGATCTGAGGTCTGAAGGGGGCACAGTGGGCTGATCTGAGGTCTGAAGGGGGCACAGTGGGCTGATCTGAGGTCTGAAGGGGGCACAGTGGGCTGATCTGAGGTCTGAAGGGGGCACAGTGGGCTTATCTGAGGTCTGAAGGGGGCACGTGGGCTGATTTGGGGTCTGAAGGGGGCACAGTGGGCTGATCTGAGGTCTGAAGGGGGCACAGTGGGCTGATCTGAGGTCTGAAGGGGGCACAGTGGGCTGATCTGAGGTCTGAAGGGGGCACAGTGGGCTGATCTGAGGTCTGAAGGGGGCACAGTGGGCTGATCTGAGGTCTGAAGGGGGCACAGTGGGCTGATCTGAGGTCTGAAGGGGGCACAGTGGGCTGATCTGAGGTCTGAAGGGGGCACCTACGGGCTGATCTGAGGTCTGAAGGGGGCACTACGGGCTGATCTGAGGTCTGAAGGGGGCACTATGGGCTGATCTGAGGTCTGAAGGGGGCACTACGGGCTGATCTGAGGTCTGAAGGGGGCACTACGGGCTGATCTGAGGTCTGAAGGGGGCACTACGGGCTGATCTGAGGTCTGAAGGGGGCACTACAGGCTGATCTGAGATCTGAAGGGGGCACTACAGGCTGATATGAGGTCTGAAGGGGGCACAGTGGGATGATTTGAGGACCATTACAGCAGGTCCTTATTATTTCTGGGAGCACTACTGGAGGCACTATGGGAAAATGGTTTCTATTATGGGGAATTATTACTACTACCAGGGGTACTATTGGGGGTGTTACTATTATTAGTACAATATGGAGGGCACTACTGCTAAAAAGGGATACTGGTGGAGCATTATCACTATTGGGGCACTATTACTAATGGGACTATTTTAGGCAGTATTTTAGGCAGCAGCAGGATAACAGTAAAAGTGGGTAATCTATGATGTCTTTGTGGCAGAGAGAAGATGGAGCTGAAAGAAGTGTCATGGCGGTGTGGGCCAAATAGAGAAGATGAGAAAAGAGAAGATCTACATCAGGAAGACGTCACTGGATGTAAGAGGTAAGTGATGCTGTATCATCTTGTATGTTTGGTGCTGGTGAATGTAATGTCCATCCTAATATGTGTCACCTGCCGGTATATGGTATGTTACTGCTGCAGCCAATCAGTGCTCTAATGCTGAGAACTGGCTGCAGCGGTTACATGACATACACCTGCCCATCAGTGTGCACATCACCAGCACTATGACAGATGTGCACACTCGCCCATTACATGCCTGTCAGTCTTTGTTTTTATGTGGCAGCAGCAATGATGCCAGAAAGTCCAGCGTGTCACAGGCGTCACCACTGCAGCCATATAACCAAAGCATTCAATGGCAGGGAGGGAACAGCTGAGAATTGTGGATTTCTTTTCCATCTGCCATATTTTATTTTTAATTACTGAACAATCCTCTTTATTCTAACCATACTAGAGCGGTATTTTTATAGTTAGGCTTACTGGCTTGAATTTTCACGTGGTGGGAGTGGGGGTGCCAGATCCCCATCCGACCTGTGTATGTGTGGTAAGAGCCAGGGGAGGTGTGATGGGTGACGGTGTACGAGCCGATTGGGGGCGTGGTTTAGCAGATTGGGGTGTGGTTTAACATATTGGGGGTGTGGCCGAAAATGTCCTCCTTTTTTAGATGAAGCCGGTGGCCACCCTACCTACTATATACCTACTATAGCTATGCCAGTTCTCACAAATCACAGTGGTAATCCTCAAACTGGCACTCCCTAGGGCAATGCAGTGACAGGACAGTGCAACATTACTTCCCTGGGGACAAACCATGATATTGGGGCTCCTACCTAGTGGTAGTTGGGGTACCCTTGGTTTTAGGTGTTGGTCTGGGTGCAAGGCAGAAGGGCAGCTGGAGTAGCTGGCGGATGGTGGAGTCAGTAACCAGGCCAGTTGGTATAAATAAAAAGTCTCTTTAGTCTTTACTAAAGTACAGAATAGGAGAAGTAGTACATTTTAGAGTAACAGGGCACAGTTCTAAATGGATCACAGTTCAATTCCTTCCCATTAGCAATACATAGATAGTAACAATGATTGAGGTTGTAGCACTCATTGTTTCTCTGTCTCTCTTTAAAGTCTCTTAACAGAACCATAGGCAACAATGAAGCAATGTTAACTGTTTCCATAATTCCAGCTCTGAGGGTTGGCTGAGAGTGTAACCAATATTCCTTTTCATAGCATATTCCCATTCCTTGCTGACTGAATCCAATGCACAGCCTTGTAGATTCTGAACCTTCTGATTTCCTTCTCTCTAGAGTTCTTTTATGGTAAAGTTGCTTCCTTAGGTGTAGAAGTCTCAGAGATGAAGATTCTCTGAGCTCAGACCTAGCTCTGATGAGCTTGCACATGTAGGTCCTCACTGTTCCTCATAGAGAAAATTTCACTCAACAATATAACATTACAGAAATTGCCCTTTTGAAGTTCCCCTGTTCTGGTGTACTGCAATAATAAACCCTTTCCTATGATATCCATCGGTAAATGGGAAAGCTTGTCCATTTGATATTTATCACACTGAACTTTTTAGATGGAAGGGGACTTATTTTTTAAGTCTTTGCCTTGGTTGCTAGTAGGAAAACCTTGCTCTCCCACCTTCTTCAGAGCAAAAAAATGACTATTAGACTTCTGCCTTTTTGTTCTTTTTTTAGCTTGGATTTTGAAGATCAAGAATGACGGGTCACATCAGGGTAAGGTCACCGCTGTGGTTTGGTGATATGGCGATATGGTAGGTATGCTTATGGTAAGAAATGGAAATCCACAAAATTGTCACTTAGGTGATGGCCACCTTTAACCCTTACAGTACCAGCGCCGTACATGTACGGCGCTGGGGCGATGCGGGCACATGGCGCCCGCTCGCGGGTGCGGCGGGCGTCATGGCCGGCAAGTCTCTGCTGTTTCTAACAGCAGAGACTTGCCGCTACTTACTACATCGGCGGCGTCTTCCTGGGCGATCACACGTGATCACGGCATCTAGTTGCGTCTAAACCCGGAAGCGTTCGCTTCCGGGTGGTGTACAGACACCCCGTGTGGCCAATCGGGGTGTCTGTACACCGTATGAAAACTGTAATCCTCGCTGGTGAGGATTACAGTTTTCAAAGTGCAATTCTTATTCTGGCCACTAGATGGCAGGCCAGGATAAGAGATGAGCAATTCATGGATTTATCTGAGTCTAGAAAATCCATGATTGCTCATAAAGAAAAAAAAAAGCCACAATATATAAGTTCATATTAGAGCTTTCAAATAGTAAAAAAAAAATAAAAAAATTTTTTTTAAAAATATATAAAAAATAAAAAAGATATAAAAGTTCAAATCACCCCCCTTTCCGTATAAGTAAAAAATAAATACCTAAATAACACTAAATATAGACATCATGGGTATCACCGTGACCGAAAACACCCGTACTTTTAAAATATAAAAAAAAAATCCAATACGGCAAATTGTGTGGCGGAAAAAAGCGTCCAAATGGCGATTTGCCGTTTTTTGTCGCTTTTTTTTTCTAAAAAAAATTAAATAAAAAGTGATCAAAAAGTCACACACACCCCAGAATGGTATCAATAAAATCTTCAGATTGTCCCGCAAAAAATGAGCCCCCATACAGCTCTGTACACATAAATACCAAAAAGTTATAGGGGTCAAGATATGACAAGGAAAAAAAAGGCAACTTTCTAATTATTTTTTCACTATCAAAACGCAGGAAAAACTATACATATTAGGTATTGCCGGATTCGTACTGACCAGTAGAATGAAAGTAACGGGTCAGTTTTAATGCACATCGAACGCTGTAAATAAGAAACCCGTCGAACTGTAGCGGAATAGCGTTTTTTTTGCAATTTCACCCGATTTGGAATTTTTTTCCCGCTTCCCACTACACCATATGCAATATTAAATGGTGGCGTTGGAAAGTACAACTTGTCCCGCAAAAAACAAGCCCTCATACAGCTATGTGAACAGAAAAATAAAAGAGTTATGGCTGTTTGAAGGGAGGGAGTGCAAAACGAAAATGCATGACCGAAAAAACCTCCGGTACTGAAAGGGTTAATGTAATATGCCATAATAAGCAAAATTCCAGAAAACACATTGGTTAAGTGAATCATTTTAGTGCTAATTAACAAATGGAAAACAATGGTTAACATACCTACCTAGCCTCTACATATATTGCCTTTACTTCTGCTTCTTAAAGGCACAGAGGAAGCAAACAGTTAAAGAAGGACTTGTATAGGGGTAAAGCTTATAGTAAGGCTGAAAGGATTCCAGAAAGATGCATAAACAGTAAATTATAAATTAAAATGGGTATTCTAGTTTCAGCAAATAAATGTTATTTTTATATAATCAGTAACTATTACATTTTCTAATGTTTTTTATCAGTTCCTTGTGGTTTTCAAGATCTTTACTTGCATACTTTCAAAAAGGAATCTACTGTGCATTCTTTTCCTCCAGAAAGTAGAAATCTCTCCTGGTCATATAATGAACATACAGGTATTGAACTGATTATAGGTAGGGTATAGTAATTTTTTTTACATAAATCTGAATGCGCTGCTTAAAGAGGCTCTGTCACTAGGTTGTAACCTATGTATTTAAATACATAGGTTACAAGGCCTAGTGACAACTTTTAAAATCATACCTTTCATGCAGAGTTCTGCGCAGCGGTCGCGTAGAAATTTAAACTTTAAAAAGTATGCAAATGAGCCATCGGAGCACCGGGGGGCAGCCTCTTTCCTCTGGCGCACCGCTCCTTCACCGCCCCCCCCGGGCCCGAGGCACATCCCCTGTCTGTAATCACGCCCCCTTTCTGTATATGATAGACAGCGCTAGACTGGTAAGTCTAGCGCTGACCTCTCGCGCATGCGCCCTAAAATTTTCCCGGCGCATGCGCAGTTGCGCTTGCAGTGTCTACACTGCAAGCGCTGTCTTCTCTTCTGCGCACGCGCCGTCACTTCCGGGACTAGCGAAGTGACGGCGCGTGGGTGGGTGGACCCATGGGTGCTGTGTTTAATGGCATCATATTCTCTGTTAAAATACCTACATGATATGGAATACAAAAATATGGATTCAGTGAAGAGAAAACCTTCAAAAGCTGGTGGGGGCCCATAGTAGGCTTGGGGAGTTTTCTTAGTGAGTGTTTACCGTGTACTTTGGTTCATCCTTTTTGACAAAAAATTGTAGAAGTGTGGTTCTCCTGAATGTGTCCTATTTCTTTTTATTATTCATTTATTTTTAATATCAAGGCTCCTTATATAGTTTGTCAAGTTAAAAAAAAAATAAATAATCCAAATCTATTGTCAAATATTTCAAAAAGATAATAAAAAGTCTATTTACATGCATTCTAAAAATAATATCATGACTTGTGGTGCCCTGGAAAAAATAGATTCATTGAGAAGCTGTTCCCAATGCAATGGCGCACTGTCAACTAAAAGCTTGATTAAATATGAGTAGTTTATTTCCTTCAGTTGACTTCACCTGAGCTGTCATTGTTTTGAATCATTTTGTAAGAAATGTTCTTTTAGTGTACTTTGGGAAAGCAGTAATTCATGCATAACACAACAAGCTTCCCATACAACATCATGGTAAAGTATGCAATTCTCTATAGTCATAATGTCAACCTCACAAGATTTCTTTGTTGTCAGAACACATTTTCTGGATGACATGGTATATAATGCATTCTTGTGACCTCTGGTTAGAGTAATGTACTTCATTGAAGTGCTATAGCGTTTCATAAGTTGCCAAGCAACTGTCCTTATGTTATATTACTTTATGTTAGTATTCACAACAGTAGAGATAAGTAAAAAAAATTTTAAGGTTATCAACTCTTTTATGGTACAGTGTCCCAAAAAAGCCATGAACTATATGGCAAGGTAATAATTAACAAGACATTTATAAGGATTAACTAGCTGAAGGACCCGGCTTTGCCCGAGTATATTTCACCTATTTCATTTAATGTTTGTGTGTGTATCGTTAAAAGATATTGAGAGTGACCTCTACAGTGCCTGCTCTTTCAACAGTGACCTCCATAGTAGCCCACCCCTTAACAGAAACATCCACAGCACCCTCCCCTTTAACTGTGACCTCCACAGCAGCTTGGGTAGCTGCTGTCTTCAACCCAGAAAGCCGGACCTCACTGGCCATTCCCCCAAACATGAAGCAGCGCCCCCGGTCCCCATGAAGCCACACCACTAAACATGAGGCCACACCCCCTGCCTCCATGAAGACACAGAGGAGAAGTTGTCTGAGCATGAGTTACTGAAAGGGTGGACATCCCTGCGTCCGTCCAGGCACTGCGCCGGACGGAGAACAGGGAGCCAGAAAACTGGACTGTCCAGCCTAAAGCCGGACATCTGGCCACCCTAACATCAGCCTGCCCCTAGAGTGGCCAGAGGTCGGGTTTTAGGCTGAACAGTCTGGCTTTCAGACTCCCTGTCCGCCGTCCAGCGCAGGGCCTGGACAGACACAGGGATGTCCACCCTTTCAGTAGCTCACGCTCAGACAGCTTCTCCTCTGTGTCTTCAATGAACCAGGGGGTGTGGCCTTATGTTTAGGGGTGTGGCATCATGGGGACCGGTGACATGGATTCACGTTGGGGGGAGGCTGGACAGTCTGGCAGTCTGACTCCCTGTCCTCTGTCATGCGTAGGGCCTGGATGGACACACGGATGTCCTTTTGCACAGCTCACTCTCAGACAGCAGCACTGTGCAGTCTGAGCATGAGCTGCAGGGAGAAAGTCACCCTCCTCCCTCCCCTGCAGCTGACAGAAGTTGATTTTTACCTTCATTTTTTCAATCCCGGTCAAATGCGTTGTGGAAGGGGCGTGGCCTGACTGAGTCAGGGGAGTGACTTAGTGGGACCTAGGGGTGGGGCTTTTAAGTCCTTCTTTTGAAGGTGGCCTGAATTACAGGTCGATGCCATAGTAATTTAGGAGAAAACACAGTGGGTAACATTTGAAGAAAACATCTTTTATTACTACTGAACGGTAAATATAAGTTATATTTATGGTAACCGGAATAGCCCTTTAACAGTGTCATCCACAGCGCTCTGCCCCTTTAAAGCAGATTCCTTTAGCGGACATACACACAAATACACTCAGCTTTACAGTGCCTTGCGAAAGTATTCGGCCCCCTGGAACTTTTCAACCTTTTGCCACATTTCAGGCTTCAAACAAAAAGATATAACATTTTACATTTTTGGTGAAGAATCAACAACAAGTGGGTCACAATTGTGAAGTGGAACGAAATTTATTGGATCATTTAAACATTTTTGTAATAATAAAACTGAAAAGTTGGGCATGCAAAATTATTCGGCCCATTTACTTTCAGTTCAGAAAACTCACTCCAGAAGTTCATTGAGGATCTCTGAATGATTCAATGTTGTCCTAAATGACTGATGAAGATAAATAGAATGATAGTCTCAGGGTTCTGTTTAAAGCACAGAGAGCATCATAAAGACCAAGGAACACACCAGGCAGGTCTGTGATACTGTTGTGGAGAAGTTTAAAACCGGATTTGGATACCAAAAGATTTCCCAAGCTTTAAACATCCCAAGGAACACTGTGCAAGCGATCATATTGAAATGGAAGGAGTATCAGACCACTGCAAATCTACCAAGACCCGGCCGTCCCTCTAAACTTTCATCTCAAATAAGGAGAAGACTGATCAGCCAAGAGGCCCATGATCACTCTGGATGAACTGCAGAGATCTACAGCTGAGGTGGGAGAGTCTGTCCATAGGACAACAATCAGTCGAACACTTCACAAAATCTGGCCTTTATGGAAGAGTGGCAAGAAGAAAGCCATTTCTCAAAGATATCCATAAAAAGTCTTGTTTACAGTTTGCCACAAACCACCTGGGAGACACACCAAACATGTGGAAGAAGGTGCTCTGGTCAGATGAAACCAAAATCCAACTTTTTGGAAACAATGCAAAACGATATGTTTGGCGTAAAAGCAACACAGCTCATCACCCTGAACACACCATCCCCACTGTCAAACATGGTGGTGGCAGTATCATGGTTTGGGCCTGCTTTTCATCAGCAGGGACAGGGAAGATGGTTAAAATTGATGGGAAGATGGATGGAGCCAAATACAGGTCCATTCTGGATGAAAACCTGTTGGAGTCTGCAAAAGACCTGAGACTAGGACAGAGATTTATCTTCCAACAAGACAATGATCCCAAACATAAAGCAAAATCTACAATGGAATGGTTCAAAAATAAACGTATCCAGGTTAGAATGGCCAAGTCAAAGTCCAGACCTGAATCCAATTGAGAATATGTGGAAAGAGCTTAAAACTGCTGTTCACAAACGCTCTCCATCCAAACTCAAAGAGCTCGAGCTGTTTTGCAAGGAAGAATGGGCAACAATTTCATTCTCTAGATGTGCAAAACTGATAGAGACACACCCCAAGCGACTTGCAGCTGTAATCGCAGCAAAAGGTGGCGCAACAAAGTATTAATGCAAGGGGGCCGAATAATTTTGAACGCCCCACTTTTCAGTATTATTACAAAAAAAGTTTAAATGATCCAATAAATTTTGTTCCACTTCACAATTTCTTCCCCAAAAATGTAAAATGTTATATATATCTTTTTGTTTGAAGCCTGAAATGTGGCAAAAGGTTGAAAAGTTCCAGGGGGCCGAATACTTTCGCAAGGCACTGTATATATTAGATTATAGATGCTTTTTTTTCTACTGAGACTGTATAGAGGGACATAGGGACACAACTTGGAAAAATATCATTGCATCCTTGCATGTTTTAACAATTTTAGTACACTGCCATTTTCATTTTTTTCCTCCTTGTATTACAAAAGCCATAGCTTTTCCCGTTTCCGTTCATTCTTCATGGCAGTATGAGAACTTGTTTTTTGTTTTTTTAATTGGAAAAAATTGGGGTAAAATTGGAAATAAATTTGGGGGTTTGCTTTTATGGGTACACTTTTTGATAAATATGACATGAAAACCTGTCAGATTGTATGATTACAGTGATAAGAGATTTGTATAGTTTTTATAATGTGTTACTAATTTAAAAAAAAAAAAAGTTTGAGAACTTGTTAACACTGTCATCTACAGCAGGAGCCCTTCCCTCTGTTTATCATTATTGCTATTATTGACTGAAAGGTTAAATGACCAGGATTGGAGTTATCTCTGGTCCCGGTCAACAGTATGAGACAAATTTAGACATTTTAAAAAATATATATATATATACTGCACACAAAAACATGATTTATTTTTTCAAAATGTTTTGTATAAATGTGGTAAAAGATATAAAACTATATAAAATTGGTAAATAAAGATAATCTCACTTTTCCCCAAAAATGGTGGATGCTGCAATAAGACCCATAAAGCAATGGCAGACTTGCTGCCTTTCCTCTATTTTGCTTCCCAAAAAGTGAAATAAAAAGTGATCCAAAAATCGTATATACTTCAAAATAAAACCAACGATAATGGTAACTCTTCCTGCAAAAAAAATATGCCTTCACACAGCAACATTGATTGAAAATAAAAAAATATGCTTCTCAGAAAATTGCTGTATTGGTATTCCAGAGGCTGTTCAAAATCAAAATGACGGTTGTTAACCCAGCTATCAAAATCTGTGCAGCAAAAAGAAAAAAAGGGTTCTTTCCCTTCTAAACCCGGCAGCTTACCCAAATAGCAGTTAATGTCCACATTTGTGGCATTTCAGTACTCAGTAGAACCAACCCGTCAGTTAATTTAAGTATTGTGAAGTCTCAGATGGTGCCAGCTGAGCACAACATATTGGGCACTGAAATGCCATATCTGTTGAAAGCTTGCAATTTTCTCTTTTCATGGTACACTGTGTAATAATTTCTGCAAAATACCTATGGCTCAAAATGCTCTCTCTACCCCTTAATACCTTGATGGGTGGAGTTTCCAAAATGGGTTAAATTCTCATGGGTTCCATTTATTTAGAAATCACCATTTTGTACCTCAAAAGCACATGGTGCTCTTTTACTTCTGACCCCTCCCATACATCCAGGCAACAGAATAAGGGCACACATAGGGTGTTTCTAAAACCAGAAAACACAGCATAATAAGAGGTCTGTTTTGAAACTGGCACATGATGAGCACAACATATCGGGTGTTGAAATGCCATATCTGTGTAAAAATTGCAATTTTCACTTTGCAACATTTTATTGAAAGAAATGTAATCTGTCAGTCAAGTGTTTCTAAATTCTATGAAACACCTTCTGGGTCAAAGTGCTCACTACACCCCTTGACAAATTCCTTGGGAGTCCCAGATCTGGGGTGTTTCTGTAAACTGCAAAATCAGAGTAATACATTTGTGATTTGTCTTGCTGTGTTACAGAAAAAATGTATTCAAATGGAAAATCTGAAAAAAATGAAAATTTGAAATTTCCATTTTGCTTTTATTCCTATGGCACACTTAAAGGGTTTATCGGATGATGGACAATGGGGGCATATCGCTAGGATACCCCCATTGTCTTATAGGTGTGGGTTCTGTGGCCGCACAAGCACGGTGCGCTCTCATTCATTTCTATTGGGAGCCGGCTTGGTGGTGGCCGGATCGGAGTCCTCCAGGCACCACCTTGCGGGGCTCCATTCTGGATATAGGTGTGGGTACCAGCAGTGGAACCCGCACCTATAAGACAATGGGGGCATATCCTACTGATATGCCCCCATTGTCCATCATGAGACAATCCCTTTAAGTGTCAAGAAACAGTTTATAAAATTAGTTTTGAATAATATGAGGGGTGTCGTTTCTAAAATATTGTTATTTATGGGTGTTTTTTTTATGTAAGCCCATCTTCTAAATTTCTGAGCCTTCTAATGTCGTAAAACAATAAAATGGCATTTTCAAAGTATGCCAATATAAAGTAGACATATGATGAATGTTAATAACTATTTTTATTAGGTACCGCTGTCTTAAAAGCAGACAAATAAAAATTAAAAAATTGCAAATTTGGGAATTTTTTTATAAATAAAGGTAAAGCACAGCTAATTTATTTATAACATAAAGTACATAAAGTTAAATGTGTCTCGAGAAAACTTGGATAAGTAAAAGCATTCCAAAGGTATTACCACATAAAGTGATGCATGTCAGATTTGCAAAAGTAGACCTGGTCAAGAAGGTGAAAACTGGCTGTGTCTCGAACGGGTTAAACTTCTTTCTGCTACATGTGTTTAATACTGTTTGCTAATTTTATTTGTGGAATGCATTTGCCCATTACTTTATATATCAGCTTAAACACAGGTACGAAAAGGTTCCCCTTGTTGTTTTTCTGCATAAGGGTGTAAGTGATAAATAACAATATCACCTCAGCTTTGTCATTGTTATTGTTTTCAATCAGGATTAAAGCTGCAAGAGTAACTTGTAAATAGCAAATAGGCGCATAGAAATAATATAAATCTAAAGTCTATTGCAACACTGTTGCATAATGTATCAGTTAGTTCTGATACACTGCATTGAAAATTGATAGAGTAGATAAATTAATCATTGTTTGTCTTCAATGTACAATTACTCTTTATCATGAATTAGCCACGCTTTGAGTTACAATAAAAGTTATATTTATTATTAATTTTAAATATTACTAAATAATAATGATGAGCGAACCTGCTCGTAACGAGCTGTTCAATGCTCGGATCCCCTGTGCTCCCCTGCCCGCAGCCATCCGGATCCATCCTCACCCGACAGGGGACGGATCCGTTTGGTGTCACACACTAGTCACATACCAGTGTGTGACACCAAACGGATCCGTCCCCATTGACTTACAGTCATGTGAGGACGGATCCGGATGGCTGCGGGCAGAGGAGCGCAGTGGATCCGAGCATTGAACCGCTCATTACGAGCAGGTTCGCTCATCACTACTAAATAATTAACATAATGGGGCAGAACTATCAGTAACGTTGTAGAAAGTATGAATGAACTAGTAGATAATAATGTTGTAAATGGTACCACATTAATAATGTTAGATAATGTTGTAAACACATTTAGGGATGAGCGAATCGACTTCGGATGAAACATCCGAAGTCGATTCGCATAAAACTTTGCTAGAATATTGTACGGAGCAATCGCTCCTTACAGTATTAGAATGTATTGGCTCCGATAAGCTGAAGTTATTACTTCGCGAAGTCTTGCGAGACTTTGGGTAATAACTTCAGAAATTAATTTCTACTGTAAAAAAACTTTTGCCAAACTCAGGTTTGTTTCATACAGTATTCTAAGTTTTATGCGAATCGACTTTGGATGTTTCATCAGAAGTCGACGCGCTCATCCCTAGCCACATTCATCAAATCTATCATGAAATTTATCATGAAATTGCCAGTCTTTGAGTTAAAATAAAAGTTATATTAACTATTCAGGGTAGGTTCACACCGCCGTTTAGTTGATCTGGCAGGCTGTTCTGGCAGAGAATAGCCTGCCAGAGCTCACTGGATCTGACCTAGCCAGATACTTCTGCTGACCACCCGATCCTAGTTTTGGCTGGGTTAATGCCAGAAAGAGGTCCAATCCCATTATAGTCAATGAGGTCCAGCAGTGAATGGCAGTAACCAGCTAGGCTGGATCTGGTGAGCTCCTGCAGGCTGTTTTTTTCTCGGAACAGCCATCAGTTAAACAGAGGTGTGAACCTACGCTAATTTTAAATATTAATAACTAATTAAGATATGTAATGGGAAAGAGCATTGTACAAAGTAAAAAATGGTGTGAATGGTGCCACATTCATGAAATCTATATATGTCTGCCAATATGTTTCCTCAGTTGTCATTATCTTCTACAATAGCTACCACTAGCACTGTAGCTGTTGTGAAACAACTCCCAAACTTATTAGGTTGTTCTTGGAACTCTCATAGAAGTGAATGGAGCATGCTGGGGGTTTTGGCTTCGCAACAGCTGGAGTGCCAGAAGTTGCTAATCCTTGCTTTATGTGTATTTTTATTTGTTTCTAGATTATTATTGATTTGAAAGCGCCACTTCTTTGGTGTTGCCCTTCTAAGAGGGTTACACATATAGTACATGATATAAAAATACAAATACAAATACAACAATCATGAAACTAATAACAGACCAGAACAGAGAGGGAGAGGATCCTACTAGCAAGAGCTTACAATGTTACCATTTTAATGTTTTAGTGGGTAACTTAATGCATTCCCTTTAAAGCATACTAAAATGCTATTATGGTCATAGCCCCTTTCTATTACTCAAATTAAACTATGTTAATGGACAGCAACCTTAGCCAGGCTAGTCTCTGAGATCTACTTGGCAAAATATGCCAGAATTATTATTTATTCTTTATCTATCTTAATAATCTTGAAAACTGCATATAAAAATAGTTATTTAAGAGGAGTTTTAAAATGTAAATATTTAAGACTAACCAGTTTTTGGTGCAAAATACTGATGTATGGCAGCTATAAATTTGTCCAGCGTGCCAAGCAAGTTGTGTTACATATATCATGATACTTTGGCCAGTTTGATAAATTTGTACAATTTGAACCACTTGTTAAGTGATGGATGTTTTAAAAACATTTATAAATTTGTACAGTTTTTTCCCTTTTTACTGTTAAATCTCTGCACTTTCTGAGCTCAAGACTGCCCATTCTGCTATTATCAGTGATCGATAACATTTTCTGTGTGTACACATAGATAGCTGTCATTCACTAATAACACTAATTCCCCTGTGTACAACTGACCTGAGAAAAAGCCGAGACTTAGGCTAGTTTCACACGAACGTTGTGTTTTGCGGTCCGCAAATTGCGGATCCGAAAAAAAAAAACGGATGACGTCCGTATGGAAACCGTTTTTTTTGTGGATCCATTGTAACAATGCCTATCCTTGTCTGCAAAACAGACAAGAATAGGACATATTCTATTTTTTTTTTGCGGGCTACGGAACGGACATACGAATGCGGACAGCACACAATGTGCTGTCAGTATTTTTTGCGGACCCATAGAAATGAATGGGTCCACATCTTATCAGCAAAATATGCGGATCGGAGCCCTAAAAAAATACTGTTGTGTGAAAGAGGCCTTAAATGTATAATTTGCAAGTTTTGCTGGATCTTTTCCAACTAAACTATATATCAATCTGCTTAGCTTCTCCTGCCCTATAACATGGTGCCTACAGATTTCATTGCTTTTCATGATGACAGTTCCTTTAAGTTCAAAGAAAAGGTGGAGACAAAATAGAAAAGTAGAAGATGGAAAATGGTGCAGTGACCCACTAGGCCATTGCCACTGATTAAAAATGGAATATCATATGACAAGTTATGTAATGTAACATATTCCTAATGTTGCCACTGTTTTTTGATGTTTACACTGTCCTATAATATCTATATAGGCTGTAAGCTGAATCTGGGGTAAGTCCAGATGCTTTCCAGAAGGAAGATGAGCTTAAAGGGGTGGTCTCACTTCAGTAAGTGGCATTTATCATGTAGAGAAAGTTAATACAAGACACTTACTAATGTATTGTGATTGTCCATATTGCTTCCTTTGCTGGCTGTATTCATTTTTCCATCATATTATACACTGCTCGTATCCATGGTTACAGACCACCCTGCAATCCATCCGTGGTGGTCGTGCTTGCACAGTATAGGAAAAAAGCACTAGCCTATGTGAGCTCCCATGGTCCCAGCCACCAGAGAGGCTGACGCTTTTTCCTACAGTGTGCAAGCACGACCACCACTGATCTGCAAGCACAACCACCACTGATCTGCGAGAAGGCCTGTGGGAGCCTCTTAACCCTGTGTTGGGTAAGCACTGTGGTGTGTTTTGGGGAGCTGGGTGGTAGACCCAGATCCCAATAGAGAGGGACAATATTGTGTAGTCATTGGCTAGACGGCCTAGGGTTTATGTTTATCAGTTGTTTGGATTGCTGTAAGAGTGACAATAAAAGCTGGTTGTGACCAGTTTGCACCCGAATCTGCAGTGTGGGAGTGGCTTCTTGAGGTGTGCCAACTGTCTAAGGTGAGAAGACAGCGATCCTGGAGAGCTAAGTGACCCTGAGTTGTCACTATATATATATATATATATATATATATATATATATAACAGACTATATTCATCACCACCTCTAGATGGGGTTGGTGTCACCCCCTCTATATAAATAGAGGAGTTGGAACAGTCTAGTGCAGTTTAGTCTAACCTAGCTAGGGCTAGGAAGAAGGAAGCACATGTGTGAAACTGAAACTTTAGCTTATCCTGGACTCTGTACCACCTAGGATATGGCTGTAACAACTATGGAAAGGAAGCCAAATGAGAAAAGCAGATGTAGAGAAAGAACAGCAGAGATAACTTGTCTAAAAAAGACTTATTGACAATATGGTATCAGTGTTCAGGAGAAGCCTCCGGTGCCTGAGCACATCAAAGTACAGTTTGGCTTGTTGTGAGAATCTCCACATCCCAAGGTGGATATTGTGGAAATGCACTGTGAGTATAACAACCTGTTTAAATAATGGCACAGTATTTGCCTGCCGTGAAGGAGAACCACCTTTTGGTTACATTGCCTAAAGTAAAGTATTACACTTTATGCATGGATGGTCAGATCAGAGTCAATTAGCAAAGTACAGAGTAAGAAAAACTAGCTTAAAGAGACATTCTGGCCTGTTAATACTTTTGCATCTGTGAACCCTGTAACATCTGTGAAATACCTCATTCTGTATATCAGCTTTCAGTCTATAGATAAGAACTCTCCCGATCTGTTTGCATTTGAATTCTTCAGTAAAGAACTGCTCTGCTGCAAAACTGCAACCTCATTGCTTCCTGCACCACTATTGCACTGAAAAGCGCTGGCATCACAATAACCTGGACCCTGCATTGCACTTCAAAACTATTACCACCAACGGAACCTCAACTGCCATCAGACAGGAGATCCACAGAACAGGAGTTTGCACCGAAGGGAAGAAAAAGTATGTCCTTCCCATCACTGCAGCCTGGTCACTGCAGTTGCACCCTGGCCTAGAATAGTATATGGAAATTGCTATGTGAGAAAGTGTATCTCAAAGGGAAGTATAGAGACTTGTGCCTCCATCTAAGTATTTATACTTTTGCACTTCAGTAAAGACTCAGTAAAGACTGCTGCCTGTCTCACATGTCCTTTACCTGCACTGCAACACCAAGGATACCCCAACTTTCATCAAACAGGATACTCTAACCAGAAAAACAATTACTGCTCCCAACATCTAGGTGCATCTCTTTTCACTGTGTTGGCCCTGAGAGGGAATGAAAAGCCATTGTTTGTACTGTGACCACCCCCCACCAAATCACAACCACTCCTATCCTCCACTAACACTAACACTCCCTTTTTGGGTTGTTGCAACTGGAAGGATGTGATACAAAGTGAGAGTAAACAAAATCTGAATAAAGGGAGGGGGCGAGGACGGTGATATTTTATCTCCTTATGCAGATGAGCCAAAAGCCAATTGTACATAGCACTGGGATGTCAGAAGTGGAGCCATGGAGACCATGTAGTTTAGAAAGAGGAATGTATGTCACTGTCAATTGCTGTCAAGAAGATGTACAGTTTTAAAAATGTTTACATGAAAACACAGTTCTTAGGTTGTTTTTTTATCTTCACAAGAAAGACTTTGCCTTTAGTGTGAACAATTATTTCTTCAATTAATATCTGTCAGTTTTAGATTGAGTACTTTCTGAATGCATATTTTAATTTCATGGACTGATAACTTTGAGAACTGTGCTGCCTTGTGCTGAATTAGCAGTGTTGAACCATATTTCTGGAATCTGAAATTTTAACCTATTAATTTAAAAAAAATTAATGTCCACCGTTTAATATTTTACATAAAAATATAAAGTTAAATATCAATAAATTACCAGATAGCGTGTTTTCTCCCTGTAAAACATTAATTTAATTCAACTTTAAGAAACTATAACTTCCTTCATTTTAGTAATTATCAGTCATTACTACTTCTGCCAAGTAAACAAATTGTTCATATAATACTAATTGCTATAAAATCATACCTCACATATCTTAACTAGAGATGAGCGAGCATACTCATCCGAGCTTGGTGCTCGTTCTAGTATTAGGGTAATCGTAAGTGCTCGCTGCTCGGACGAGTATCTCGCCATGCTCGAGGAAATGGCAACTTCCGCATCGTGCATTTTTGGCGCCTATTAACTCAGCCAATCACAAGCCAGGAGACTCTGCGGTACACCTAGCATCACGTGGGGCCCTTACATGTCGATAGCAGGGGTTGGCTGGCCGGATCAGGTGACCCTGGAATATACTAGTGACTGGCCGCGGTGCTCGGCTCAGATGCTGTCTGGATGTCGTTAGGGATAGAGCTGCTGCGTTTCAGGGAGAGTGTTAGGGCCTGCATTTAGTTCTCTGTTAGGCAGGAATCACCCACAAAGAACCCAACAGCCCTTCTAAGGGCTAGAAGAAATTTTTTTTTCGTCTCCTGGCTTGGCTGGCTGGCTGTCACTAGTAGTGCAGCTATCGCCATATATAACCCCCTTTACTTTTTAATGTTATATCTCAGTGATACAAATCCATTTCACACAGCAGTGTGGAACCATTCTGTGTGTCACAGTTCAGCTGTCCACTCACTCCAATCCGTATTTTCTGTCCAGGTGACACTTTCTGTACGTCACTTAATACAATCAAGTCTTTTGCTGCCTGTCACGTATATAGCTTGATCCCAAAAATCTCTTTGCGACATTTGTCTGGGTCGCAGTCTAAATAGCCACCGTCAGTAGGGTGTCCACCGTCAGTAGGGTGTCAGTTAGCACTACGATAGTTTCTGCACATCACGTTCCAAAAAAAAACAAAACTCCAAAAAAATTTTTTTTTTAAAATAGTTTTTTAGTTGTTTTAGCTCAGTGATACAAATCCATTTCACACAGCTGCGTGGAACCATTCTGTGTGTCACAGTTCAGCTGTCCACTCACTCCAATCCGTATTTTCTGTCCAGGTGACACTTTCTGTACGTCACTTAATACAGCCAAGTCTTTTGCTGCCTGTCACGTATATAGCTTGATCCCAAAAATCTCTGTGCGACATTTGTCTGGGTCGCAGTCTAAATAGCCACCATCAGTAGGGTGTCAGTTAGCTCTACGATAGTTTCTGCACGTCACGTTCCAAAAAAAACAAAACTCCAAAAATTTTTTTTTTTTAAATAGTTTTTTAGTTGTTTTAGCTCAGTGATACAAATCCATTTCACACAGCTGCGTGGAACCATTCTGTGTGTCACAGTTCAGCTGTCCACTCACTCCAATCCGTATTTTCTGTCCAGGTGACACTTTCTGTACGTCACTTAATACAACCAAGTCTTTTGCTGCCTGTCACGTATATAGCTTGATCCCAAAAATCTCTGTGCGACATTTGTCTGGGTCGCAGTCTAAATAGCCACCGTCAGTAGGGTGTCAGTTAGCTCTACGATAGTTTCTGCACGTCACGTTCCAAAAAAAACAAAACTCCAAGAAAATTTTTTTTAAAAAAATAGTTTTTTAGTTGTTTTAGCTCAGTGATACAAATCCATTTCACACAGCTGTGTGGAACAATTCTGTGTGTCACAGTTCAGTACACTCACTCCAATCTGTATTTTCTGTCCAGGTGACACTTTCTGTACGTCACTTAATTAAACCACACTGAACAAGTTTGTGGGTTTCAGTACAGCAGGCCCATTTATTTTTTATTTTTTATATAATACACTTATATACAGAAAATGTTGAACCCCAGGGCTAAGGGACGAGGGCGTGGGTGTGGGCATTCAATTACTGCAGGGGGCAGAGGCCGTGGTCCTGGGCAGGGTGAGACAGTACCTGCTGATGAGGGAGCTGTGGAACGCCGCAGAGCTACACTCCCTAGCTTCATGTCTCAACTTACAGGGACACGTGGTAGAGGACTGTTGAAACCACAACAGTGCGAACAGCTGATGTCGTGGATTGCGGACAATGCTTCAAGTAATTTGTCCACCAGTCAGTCTTCCACGCAGTCCACCCACGTTACCCAAGGGAGCACTCCTCTGGCTCCTCCACCTCAACCTCCTTCCCCCCAGTCTGCCCCCTCCCAGGAAAATTTGGATTGCGATCCGGCATACTCTCAGGAACTGTTTTCTGGACCCTTCCCAGAGTCACAAACCACTTCTCAGGTTGTGCTGACCTCGTTCCCGATGCCAAAGTTTTCCAACTGTCGCAGTCTGTGGGTGATGATGATGATGATGATGACAATGTTGAGTTAGTGGAAGAAGTTTGTAAAGAGGTGTCGGACGATGAGGAGACACGGTTGTCAGACAGTGGTGAAGTTGTTGTCAGGGCAGGAAGTCCGAGGGGGGAGCAGACTGAGGAATCGGAGGATGACGAGGTGACTGACCCAAGCTGGGTTGATAAGCCGAGTGAAGACAGTGCTTCTGAGGCGGAGGCGAGTGCTGCACCAGAACAGGTTGGAAGAGGCAGTGGTGTGGCCAGAGGGAGAAGCAGGGCCAGAGCTGGGGCATCAGCAGCAACTGTTTCACGTAGTGAAGCTCCCGTGGTGAGGCTTAGATGTTCGCAAGTCTGGAGGTTCTTTAAAGAAAGTGAGGATGACCAACGGACTGTGGTGTGCAACCTGTGCCACACCAGGATCAGCAGGGGTGCCACCACTACTAGACTAACCACCACCTGCATGCGCAGGAATATGAGTGCTAAACACCCCACTCAATGTAACCAAGGCCGTTCACCACCTCCTGCGGGTCCCACCACTGCTCCTTCCCCTGTGTCACTCGCTGCCTCTGCTAGTCAACCCCCTGCACAGGACCCCGGCACGAGCGCCTCCCGCCGGAAAACCACACCTTCACCTCCACGATCCTCCACAGCGTCCACCAATGTGTCCCAGCGCAGCGTTCAGCTTTCTTTACAGCAGACGCTGGAGCGCAAGAGGAAATACAGTTCCAAACTGATTAGCTTAGGTGACAAAAGGCACACCGCCCAAGAGCTGTTACAGGGCATCACGGCGCAGACCGATGTGTGGCTGGCACAGCTGAACCTCAAGCCAGGCATGGTTGTGTGTGACAACGGGCGTAACCTGGTGGCGGCTCTGCAACTCGGCAGACTGACACATGTGCCATGCCTGGCCCACGTGTTCAATCTCATAGTTCAGCGGTTCCTCAAGACATACCCCAATCTGTCTGATTTGCTCACCAAGGTGCGCCGCATCTGTGCGCATTTCCGCAAGTCGACCACAGATGCTTCCACTGTCAGGGCAGCGCAGCGCCGCCTACAACTGCCCGCTCACCGACTGTTGTGCGACGTGCCCACGAGATTCGACATTAAACATGTTATCCAGAGTTTACCAGCAGCGCAGAGCGATTGTAGACTGCCAGATGTCAACTTCCACCAGAACTGGTAGTCAGGTCAGTCAGATTCCTCAAGTCTACAATGAGGAGTGGACGTGGATGTCTAATATCTGCCAGGTGTTGAGCAACTTTGAGGAGTCAACACAGATGGTCAGCGGCGATGCCGCCATTATCAGCCTCACCATCCCGCTGCTTTGCCTGTTGAAAAACTCACTGCTCAGCATCAAGTCGGATGCTTTGCGCTTGTCACAAGAGACGGTGGAGGAAGATACGTCGCTTGATAGCCAGAGCACCCTCCGGTCTGTTTCTCAGCGCGTATCGGAGGAGGGGGATGAGGAGGAAGAGGAGGAGAATGTCGGCGAGACAGAAGAGGGTACCAATGCTCAGTCCTTAACTCTTTAGCCTGTATGGGCTGAAGAGGAGGACTTGGAGGAGGAGGAGGAGGAAATGGAGAGTCAGGCCAGTGAGGAGAGGGAATTCTTGCGTGTTGGGACTCTGGCGCACATGGCAGACTTCATGTTAGGCTGCCTATCCCATGACCCTCGCGTTAGAAGCATTTTTTCAAACACCGATTACTGGGTGTTCACTCTCCTGGACCTACGGTACAAGCAGAACCTTTCCACTCTCATCCCTGTAGAGGAAAGGAGAAGGAGAGTGAATAGATATCAACAGGCCCTGGTGTACAAGCTGAAACAATCCTTCCCATCTGACGCCACTAGCGGCAGAGGGCATGGTTCTGTGGGCCAAGTAGCGGGGGAGAGGAGGCGAGCAGGCAGCTTGTCCAGCACTGGCAGGGGAACGCTCTCCAAGGCCTTTGCCAGTTTTATGTCACCCCCAGCAAGACACTGTCACCTGTCCCCAGTCTAGGCAGAGTAGGGGGGAGCTGTACAGAAAGATGGTGAGGGAGTACCTAGCTGACCATACCAACGTCCGTAGGGATCACTCTGCTCCATACAACTACTGGGTTTCAAAGCTGGACACTTGGCCTGAACTGGCGCTGTACGCCTTGGAGGTGCTGGCCTGCCCTGCCGCTAGCGTGCTGTCAGAGCGGGTATTCAGTGCAGCTGGTGGCGTCATCACCGATAAGCATACACGCCTGTCAACTGACAGCGCTGACAGGCTGACGCTTATTAAAATGAACAAAGCCTGTATTTCACAGGAATTCAAATCTCCTCCGGGGGAAAGCAGCTAAAGATTAACATTACTTATGTATCCGATTCCTCTTCCCTACTCCTCCTACTCCTCCTCCTCCTCCATATCGTCTTTGCCTAATGCTGACCAAAAAAACGCCATTTTTCAGAGGTCCAACTGGCACTCTTTTACCACAATTTTTTCAGGAGGGCCCCCTACAGGCCCTCTATTCAAACAATTTTTCCGGAGGTCCACCTACAGGCCCTCTCTCCAAACAATTTTTCCAGAGGTCCATCTATAGGCCCTCTCTCCAAACAATTTTTCCGGAGGTCCACCTACAGGCCCTCTCTCCAAACAATTTTTCCGGAGGTCCACCTACAGGCCCTCTCTCCAAACAATTTTTCCGGAGGTCCACCTACAGGCCCTCTCTCCAGTTCCAGTTTCCAGTTTTATTTGCGCAAACTGCGTAAATTTTTTTTTTGGGATAGGTGTGAAAAATAATATTACCTGCGTATCTATATTGCCCAACATTGGATACGGTAGCAACAAGAAGACCAAACACATGCTGCCCACAGGGTTCCGCAAATTCCTGGTCCACAATGTCAAGGAGCTCGAGGTTCTGTTGATGAGCAACAAGTCCTTCTGTGCAGAAATCGCCCACAACGTCGTAAATATCTCTGTGGTTATTTGTGCTAAATAAAAGTTAAATAAACACAAAAAAAAAAAAAAGATCTGTTCCTGTGCCTGATCCACCCAAGTTGAATCTGTCCCATCATGAGAAAGTCCCCCCAAGGAGTCCCCAGTGTAACTTGCTTCACTTTCAACTACCTCACCCCCCGACACTTGTGTCTCGCCATTGTCCACCACCTCCTCAGACAACACTGGTAAATCCCCACTGTCAGCACACGGAGACTGCAAAAGGTCTTGCGAATTGGGGCAGAGAATGTTCTGGGGTAGCACATCAGAGAAGGGGTGACTACAGGGTTCCAGGGAGTACGTGACCACATGCAATCTCCATCTAAAAAGTCATACTGAGGCTCACCACCATGCTTTACACTGCAATCTTATTACTGAGGCTCACCACCATGCTTTACACTGCAATCTTATTGAAAGACAGACAATCAGGGGTTCACCGCCAGGTTGTCAGGCAGCATTTTTAAGTGGGTCACCATTACCGTGTCCCTGAAAATTGCCTTGGGGTCATCCCCAGACTATTGGCCAGATTTAGAAAAAATGGTGCAATTAGGGAGCCTCAGAGGCATCCCTACATGCTGCCCCTGCTGTTTCCTGTCCATTTCCGTGGTGTTTCCATCATTTTCTGAGGTTTCCAGGTTTTCACCCAGCCTTCCCTAGGCAGAGCCCCGGTCCCCTGCAAAAAATGCTCGAGTCTCCCATTGACTTCAATGGGGTTCGTTATTCGAAACGAGCACCCGAGCATCGGGAAAAGTTTGACTCGAATAACGAGCACCCGAGCATTTTAGTGCTCGCTCATCTCTAATCTTAACATATCTTATGAAAGATCTTAACAGATAAATTCATATGGCCAGTTGATGCATTAGTAAAGGATGTAATCCTTTAAGTCGAACCATATGTGGGATTGGAAGATGAGTAAGATTTACTGATGAAAATGGACCAAAAGTCAAATCCAGAAAAAGAGACATCAGAAGGGGGCATGAGTTAAAATGTTGTCACCAAGTGCTTGTGGTGAGCACTTCTATCCTGCCTTTACTGTGGAGTGTCTCACTGCCCCAGCTGTTGGTGTGATCATTTGGGGACCCAAATGAAAGTCAGTAACCCCCTAATAGTGTTAAGAGTGTCACTAACCGCTCAGTGAAATGTGAGGGCATCATGCGGCCTCGTATTTTCTCTCAGGGCAGGGTTTCCAACAGGATTTTTTTCAGCAAGATAATGCTCACCCACAAACAGCAAGGTTTTCCTAGGATTGCAAAAATTCCTTGGCCTGCCCAGTCACCAGATTTATTTCCAATCAAGTATTTTATGGGATCAGCAGGGCATGCCAGTTTTGACAACCTATGAGTGTGCAGGATCTAATCTGCAGACCCAGCTGCAACATCTATGGGCAAATGTGCTGCAGGATTCCATATGGAACCTGTATGCATCCATGCCCAGCCGTATGTCATCTGGTATCAAGGCCAGAGGTGGTCCAAAGAGTACTGGAACCTTCTTTCAATTGTACAGTTTTCACAACTAAGTTATTGTTTCACTCTAACATTGTAATCACTTACATACATACATGTATTCATTCACACATGTAAAGTTTAATTTGATTCCAACAAGTTCTTGGTGCGTTATCTTGATTTGATTCTGCTTGAGGATTCATTAGCTATAAAAGAATTATAATCATAGAACATATACTTACAATTTATATTATTTTTTATTTCTATTGTCATATGAATTATCTATTAAGACTTTCAGTCCATTTTAGGGGAAAATGTAAACACCAATTCAAAAACACTATGCAAGTTTTGCATCTCCTCCTAGTGCTGTTTTCTTACTTTTTGCAAACAGTGATTTCTCATTATACAAACCTCTTCATTCATTTTTACTCAAGAAATATTTTGAGCAGCTGAGTGTAGAACAACATGCTGTCAAAAATAATTGAGTCAATAAAACATTGTTCTCGACAGTAGCCTTCAACTTAAAGTCCCTAAAAGAGCTGTAAGTACAATTCAGAAGCATAACTAGACATATGTAATACAACATAAAAAGGAAACACATCATCCGAGGGTCACATAGGTAACATAATATATTTTGCTAGAAAGCTAGCAATCTTTCAATGTTTCTCATAAATCTAAGCAGTAGACTGTGTATATACTGTATATATATATATATATATATATATATATATATATATATATATACATGAGGAGATGAACACTATTCTATCCAAAGCTCATGATATCAATCAAGAAGATTAAAAACTGTTTTTAAAATGCATTCTGTCGCATTTTTACAAATATTTGGTAAAATGCAGACAGAACATATAAATAATACTAAATATTAAGTAGAGTATACTTTTTGAGCTGGACGTTTTCTTAATTCCCATGTACACATCCTTGATAACTATTGACAGGATATATTTACAATGTCATCAACACCATCATAGTTTTATTACATAAAACTAAATCTCCATGTGGATATACTAAGATAAAAATAATTATACTATGGTTACCAGTGAAATAAAGGTTACAGGGAGGGGAGGGGTATAGTGTAAAAAAATATTTTGTGAAATTACCTTTAAAGGTAAAATTTAAAAAAATCATAGTAAATAATAAAAGGAAAAAAATCTGTCTCTCCCTCTTTTGCAAACTGTTGAAATTCTCTCAACCAACTTCAAGAGGTGAAGAAGTAGTACAACTCATCATAAGCATTGGTTAGGGGACTATGAAGGTCAAGTCAATATGTGTGTCATTTTCCTTTTGAAAAACAAATTATGGCCCAATTAATTGCTAGCTAGATGGATTGGCTTGTCACTTTAGAATGCTGTGGTAGTAGAAAATTTAAAAAAATTCATAATTTTATCAGAGCGTGCATGTACCCTGACATATCGTTTTTGAGCATTGTAGTGGACTTTGACAAACTGAACATTTTTTCAGAAAAATTCATTGGTTCTCCTGATACCTAAGTGTGTGTATAAACACCGACATGCATCTGCCCCAAAACGAGATAATTTTTAGACTTTTTTAAATTTGAAAAAGCATAACAAATCAGAACAGTGCATAGTGCAGGCTAGTGTAGCTACCATTCATTTACCCATAACCATATATTTTGCCATCAGTTTGCCATTACTAATGCTATATTGGCATTATGGATGCAGTGTATGGATACAGTTCTAGAATATCCCAAAGTGTCACACATGAGTTTTCAGGGAAGTTGTGGCACTTCCGATTCAGGTCCAATTTATTCAGATCGAATTAAATCTGACTGCTGAACTGCAAGAATTGGAACCAAAATGAATTTCATTAAATTTGCTTATCTCTTGTTTTCATTTAACTCATATAGCATCATTCTGTTTCTATTTTTTTTATTTTCTATTTTTCTATTCTATTCTATTTTTTTCTGCTTTTGACCTAGAAAGATACAATATGCAGATTAAAAGGCATGTGTCAGCAGATTTGTACCTATGAAACTGGCTGACCTGCAACATGTGCGCCTGGCAGCTGAAGGCAGCGTGTTGGTCCCATGGTCATAAGTGTCTGCTAGAGATGACTGAAGTTTTGAAAAATTTGATTTGGCTGCTTCACTGAATTTTACATCAATGTACCCCTCAGATGCAGTGTTCATACAGTACAGACCAAAAGTTTGGACACACCTTCGCATTCAAAGAGTTTTCTGTATTTTCATGACTATGAAAATTGTAGATTCACACTGAAGGCATCAAAGCTATGAATTAACACATGTGGAATTTTATACTTTACAAAAAAGTGTGAAAACTGAAAATATGTCTTATATTCTAGGTTCTTCAAAGTAGCCACCTGTTACTTTGATTACTACTTTGCACACTCTTGGCATTCTCTTGATAAGCTTCAAGACATAGTCACCTGAAATAGTTTTCACTTCACAGGTGTGCCCTGTCAGGTTTAATAAGTGGGATTTCTTGCCTTATAAATGGGGTTGGGACCATGAGTTGTGTTGGGCAGAAGTCAGGTGGATACACAGCAGATAGTCCTACTGAATAGACTGTTAGAATTTGTATTATGGCAAGAAAAAAGCAGCTAAGTAAAGAAAAACGAGTGGCCATCATTACTTTAAGAAATGAAGGTCAGTCAGTCCGAAAAATTGGGAAAACTTTGAAAGTGTCCCCAAGTGCAGTTGCAAAAACCATCAAGCGCTACAAAGAAACTGGCTGACATGAGGACCGCCCCAGGAAAGGAAGACCAGGAGTCACCTCTGCTGCGGAGGATAAGTTCATCCGAGTCACCAGCCTCAGGAATCGCAGGTTAAGAGCAGCTCAGATTAGAGACTAGGTCAATGCCACACAGAGATCTAGCAGCAGACACATTTCTACAACGACTGTTAAGAGGAGTCTGTGTGCAGCAGGCCTTCATGGTAAAATAGCTGCTAGGAAGCCACTGCTAAGGACAGGCAACAAGCAGAAGAGACTTGTTTGGGCTAAAGAACACAAGAAATGGACATTAGACCAGTGGAAATCTGTGCTTTGGTCTGATGAGTCCAAATTTGAGATCTTTGGTTCCAACCACCGTGTCTTTGTGCGACGCAGAAAAGGTGAACGGATGGACTCTACATGCCTGGTTCCCACCGTGAAGCATGGAGGAGGAGGTGTGATGGTGTGGGGGTGCTTTGCTGGTGACACTGTTGGGGATTTATTCAAAATTGAAGGCATACTGAACCAGCATGGCTACCACAGCATCTTGCAGCGGCATGCTATTCCATCCGGTTTGCGTTTAGTTGGACCATCATTTATTTATCAATAGGACAATGACCCTAAACACACCTCCAGGCTGTGTAAGGGCTATTTGACCAAGAAGGAGAGTGATGGGGTGCTAAGCCAGATGACCTGAACCCAATCGAGATGGTTTGGGGTTAGCTGGACCGCAGAGTGAAGGCAAAAGGGCCAACAAGCGCTAAGCATCAAGAGAATGCCAAGAGTCTGCAAAGCAGTAATCAAAGCAAAAGGTGACTACTTTGAAGAACCTAGAATATAAGACATATTTTCAGTTGTTTCACACTTTTTTTGTTAAGTATATAATTCCACATGTGTTAATTAGAGATGAGCGAACATGCTCGACCGAGCTTGGTGCTCATTCGAGCATTAGGGTATTCGCATATGCTCGCTACTCGGACGAGCATATCGCGATCCTCGAGGAAATGGCAACTTCCTCTTCCTGCAGGTTAGCCGCCTTTTTCAGCCAATCAACATGCAGGAGAGTCTTTGGTACCTCCTAGCATCACGTGGGGCCCCTACAAGTCTATAGCAGGGATTGGCTGGCCAGATCAGATGACCTGGGAATATAAGAATCTGGTCCCGCGCTGCTCGCGTCATACGCCGTCTGCATGAGATTAGGGATAGAGCTGCTGTCTGTCAGGGAGAGTGTTAGGGCCTGAATTTAGTTGTTGGTTAGGCAGGAATCACCCACAAAGAACCCAACAGCCCTTCTAAGGGCTACAAGCACGTTATTTTTTTGTCTCCTCCTGGCTGCTGGCTGGGGCTTGTAGTGCAGCTACCGCCATCTTGGTTGCACACTGTTAGGGTATGAAATTAGAATCTGGTTAGGCAGGAATCATCCACAAAGAACCCAACGCTAATTCTAAGGGCTACAACGACAATTTTTTGTCCTCCTCTCGGCTGCTGGCTGGGACTTGTAGTGCAGCTACCGCCATCTTGGCTGCACACTGTGCACTGGTGGCAGAAAGGGGACAGCACATGGTCCACAAAGACCCCAATAAATTTGCCCAAAGTCCTCTTAGTACTCATTTTTGCTGCTGCTGTACCTTGGCTTGCTGGGATCTGTAGTGCAGTCTAGGGAATATGTTTTGTCACTCAGTTATATAAACTACAGTCCAGTGAACATTTGTGAGGTGTGTGATACACTTGCCGCAGTCTAGAGAATAATTTTTTTCACTCAATTATATAGACTACAATCCAGTGAACAATTGTGAGGTGTGTGATACACTAGCCGCAGTCTAGAGAATAATTTTTTTCACTCAATTATATAAACTACAGACCAGTGAACAATTGTGAGATGTGCAATACACTAGCCGCAGTCTAGAGAATTTTCTTTTCACTCAATTATATAAACTACAGTCCAGTGAACAATTGTGAGGTGTGCGATACACTAGCCGCAGTATAGAAATTTTTTTTCACTCAATTATATAAACTACAGTCCAGTGAACAATTGTGAGGTGTGCGATACACTAGCCACAGTCTAGAGAATATTTTTTTCACTCAATTATATAAACTATAGTCCAGTGAACAATTGTGAGGTGTGCGATACACTTGCCGCAGTCTAGAGAATAATTTTTTTCACTCAATTATATAAACTACAGTCCAGTGAACAATTGTGAGGTGTGCAATACACTAGCCACAGTCTAGAGAATAATTTTTTTCACTCAATTATATAAACTACAGTCCAGTGAACAATTGTGAGGTGTGCGATACACTTGCCGAACTCTAGAGAATAATTTTTTTCACTCAATTATATAAACTACAGTCCAGTGAACATTTGTGTGGTGTGTGATACACTAGCCACAGTCTAGAGAATATTTTTTTCACTCAATTATATAAACTACAGTCCAGTGAACAATTGTGAGGTGTGCGATACACTAGCCGCAGTCTAGAGAATAATTTTTTTTCACTCAATTATATAAACTACAGTCCAGTGAACAATTGTGAGATGTGCAATACACTAGCCGCAGTCTAGAGAATAATTTTTTTCACTCAATTATATAAACTACAGTCCAGTGAACAATTGTGAGGTGTGTGATACACTAGCCGCAGTTTAGAGAATAATTTTCTTCACTCAATTATATAAACCACAGTCCAGTGAACAATTTTGAGGTGTGCAATACACGAGCCTCAGTCTAGAGAATCATTTTTTTCACTCAATTATATAAAATACAGTCCAGTGAACAATTGTGAGGTGTGTGATACACTAGCCGCAGTCTAGAGAATAATTTTTTTCACTCAATTATATAAACTACAGTCCAGTGAACAATTGTGAGGTGTGCGATACACTAGCCGCAGTCTAGAGAATACTTTTTTATTCTCAGTTATATAAACTACAGTCCAGTGCAAAATTGAGTGGTTTGAGGTGCAATAGCTGGAGTCAGTCTTAAGACTACATTTTTTTGCCTCAGATAGTAATTCTACTGTCTACTGAATACGGTTTTGGCCTCAGATATTAACTCGACAGTTTGGTGAATATACAAAATGTTGAACCCAAGGGCTAAGGGTCGAGGATGACGGCGTGGGCGTTCAAGTAGTGTAGGGGGCAGAGGCCGTGGCCCTGGGCAGGGTGACACTGTACATGCTGATGAGGGAGCAGTGGAATGCCACAGAGTTTCGCTCCCTAGCTTCATCTCGCAACTTACTGGGTCAAGTGGTACACCACTATTGAAACCACAACAGTGCGAACAGGTGATGACGTGGATATCGGACAATGCTTCCAGTAATTTATCCACCACCTACTCTTCCACGCAGTCCACCCACTCTAGCCAAGGGAGTAGACCTCTGTCTCCTCCAGCTCAACCTCCTTCCCCCCAGCCTGCCCCCCCACGGAAAGTATGGATTCAGATCAGGCATACTCACAGGAACTCTTTTCAGGACCCTACCCAGAGACACAAACCACTGCTCAACAGCAACCTGAGCAGTTGCTCTGTCCCAATGCCCAAAATTTGAGAGTGAAAAATGAGAGTGTAGACTTAGTGCAAGTAGTGCGTGAAGAGGTGTCGGATGATGATGATGATGAGACACGGTTGTCAGACAGTGACGTTGTTGTCAGGGCAGTAAGTCCGAGGGGGGAGCAGAGTGAGGAATCGGAGGAAGAGCTGGTGGATGATGAGGTGACTGACCCGAGCTGGGTTGGTAATCCAACTCAAGACAGTGCTTCTGAGGGGGAGGCAAGTGCAGCACCAGAACAGGTTGGAAGAGGCAGTGGGGTGGCCAGAGGGAGATGCAGGGCCAGAGCAGGTAGATCAGCAACTGTTTCATGGAGTCAAGCTCCCTTGCCGAGGCCTAGATGTTCACAAGTCTGGAGGTTTTTTAAAGAAAGTGAGGATGACCGACGGACTGTGGTGTGCAACCTGTGCCACACCAGGATCAGCAGGGGAGCCACCACTACCAGCCTAACCACTACCAGCATGCGCAGGCATATGAGTGCTAAACACCCGACTCAGTGGAACCAAGGCCGTTCACCGCCTGCGGGTCACACCATTGCCCCTTCCCCTGTATAACATGCTGGCTCGGCGAGTCAACCCCCCACCCAGGACCCCGGCACGAGTGCCTCCCGCCCTACAACCACCCCTTCACCTCCACGATCCTCCACAACCTCCACCAATGTGACCCAGCGCAGCGTTCAGCTGTCTTTGCAGCAGACATTTGAGCGCAAGCGCAAATACAATTCAAGCCACCCACATGCACAAGCCCTAAACGTCCACATCTCCAAATTGTTGAGCCTTGAGATGCTGCCCTATAGACTGGTAGAGACTGAGGCTTTCTGCAACCTGATGGTGGTGGCTGTCCCTCGGTACTTGGTCCCCAGCCGCCACTATTTTTCCCAATGTGCCGTCCCAGCCCTACACCAGCACTTGTCAGAGAACATCATCCGTGCCCTGACCAACGCGGTTAGTGATAAGG
>ONZH01030935.1:0-46556 GCA_900303285.1 Rhinella marina | reverse complement strand
ATCAGCTGTTCGCACTGTTGTGGTTTCAACAGTCCTCTACCACGTGTCCCTGTAAGTTGAGACATGAAGCTAGGGAGTGGTAACTCTGCGGCGTTCCACAGCTTCCCTCATCAGCAGATACTGTCTCACCCTGCCCAGGACCACGGCCTCTGCCCCCTGCAGTAATTGAATGCCGACGCCACGCCCTCGTCCTCGACCCTTAGCCCTGGGGTTCAACATTGTTTGTATATAAGTGTATGATATAAAAAAAAAATTTAACGGGCCTGGTGTACTGAAACCCACAAACTTGTTCAGTCTGGTAGAATTAAGTGACGTACAGAAAGTGTCACCTGGACAGTATATATGGATGGAGCGATGTGCTGAACTGCTGACACACAGAAAGGTTACACACAGCTGAGTAAAATGGATTTTGTATCCACTGAGCTAAAACAACTGAAAAAATATATATATTTTTTTTAATTTTGTTTTTTTGGGAACGTAACGTGCAAGAACTATGGTAGAACTCACTGACACCCTGTTAACGGTGGCTATTTAGTCTGCGACCCGAGACAAATGGTCGCACAGAGAATTTTCTGGATCAAGCGGTAGATGATATTGGTAGCAAATGACTTGGTTGTATTCTGTGACGTACAGAAAGGTGTCACCTGGACAGCTATATACGGATCGGAGCGAATGTGCTTGAACTGTGACACACAGAAAAGGTTACACACAGCTGAGTAAAATGGATTTGTATCACTGAAGCTAAAACAACTGGAAAAAATATATATTTTTTTTAATTTTGTTTTTTTGGGAACGTGACGTGCAGGAACTATGGTAGAACTGACTGACACCCTGTCGGTGGCTATTTAGTCTGCGACCCAGACAAATGTCGCACAGAGAATTTTCTGATTCAAGCGGTAGATGATATTGGTAGCAAATGACTTGGTTGTATTCTGTGACGTACAGAAAGTGTCACCTGGACAGTATATACGGATCGGAGTGAATGTGCTGAACTGTGACACACAGAAAGGTTACACACAGCTGAGTAAAATGGATTTGTATCACTGAACTAAAACAACTGAAAAAATAATTTTTTTTTTTATATTTGTTTTTTTTTGGGAACGTGACGTGCAGGAACTATGGTAGAACTCACTGACACCCTGTTAACGGTGGCTATTTAGTCTGCGACCCAGACAAATGTCGCACAGAGAATTTTCTGGATCAAGCGGTAGATGATATTGGTAGCAAATTACTTGGTTGTATTCTGTGACGTACAGAAAGTGTCACCTGGACAGTATATACGGATCGGAGCGAATGTGCTGAACTGTGACACACAGAAAGGTTACACACAGCTGAGTAAAATGGATTTGTATCACTGAACTAAAACAACTGAAAAAATATTTTTTTTTTTTTATATTTTGTTTTTTTGGGAACGTGACGTGCAGGAACTATGGTAGAACTGACTGACACCCTGTTAACGGTGGCTATTTAGTCTGCGACCCAGACAAATGTCGCACAGAGAGTTTTCTGGATCAAGCTGTAGATGATATTGGTAGCAAATGACTTGGTTGTATTCTGTGACGTACAGAAAGTGTCACCTGGACAGTATATACGGATCGGAGCGAATGTGCTGAACTGTGACACACAGAAAGGTTACACACAGCTGAGTAAAATGGATTTGTATCACTGAGCTAAAACAACTGAAAAAACTAATTTTTTTTTTATATTTGTTTTTTATATTTTTTATAAAATTTTGTTTTTTTGGGAACGTGACGTGCAGGAACTCTGGTAGAACTCACTGACACCCTATTAACGGTGGCCATTTAGTCTGTGACCCAGACAAATGTCGCACAGAGAATTTTCTGGATCAAGCGGTAGATGATATTGGTAGCAAATGACTTGGTTGTATTCTGTGACGTACAGAAAGTGTCACCTGGACAGTATATACGGATCGGAGCGAATGTGCTGAACTGTGACACACAGAAAGGTTACACACAGCTGAGTAAAATGGATTTGTATCACTGAGCTAAAACAACTGAAAAACTAATTTTTTTTTTATATTTGTTTTTTTTTATATTTTTTATAAAATTTTGTTTTTTTGGGAACGTGACGTGCAGGAACTATGGTAGAACTCACTGACACCCTGTTAACGGTGGCTATTTAGTCTGCGACCCAGACAAATGTCGCACAGAGAATTTTCTGGATCAAGCGGTAGATGATATTGGTAGCAAATTACTTGGTTGTATTCTGTGACGTACAGAAAGTGTCACCTGGACAGTATATACGGATCGGAGCGAATGTGCTGAACTGTGACACACAGAAAGGTTACACACAGCTGAGTAAAATGGATTTGTATCACTGAGCTAAAACAACTGAAAAACTAATTTTTTTTTTTTATATTTGTTTTTTTATATATTTTTTTAAATTTAGTTTTTTTGGGAACGTGACGTGCAGGAACTATGGTAGAACTCACTGACACCCTGTTAACGGTGGCTATTTAGTCTGCGACCCAGACAAATGTCGCACAGAGAATTTTCTGGATCAAGCGGTAGATGATATTGGTAGCAAATTACTTGGTTGTATTCTGTGACGTACAGAAAGTGTCACCTGGACAGTATATACGGATCGGAGCAAATGTGCTGAACTGTGACACACAGAAATGTTACACACAGCTGAGTAAAATGGATTTGTATCACTGAGCTAAAACAACTGAAAAAATATTTTTTTTTTTAATATTTTGTTTTTTTGGGAACGTGACATGCAGGAACTATGGTAGAACTCACTGACACCCTGTTAACGGTGGCTATTTAGTCTGCGACCCAGACAAATGTCGCACAGAGAGTTTTCTGGATCAAGCTGTAGATGATATTGGTAGCAAATGACTTGGTTGTATTCTGTGACGTACAGAAAGTGTCACCTGGACAGTATATATGGATGGGAGCGAGTGTGCTGAACTGTGACACACAGAAAGGTTACACACAGCTGAGTAAAATGGATTTGTATCACTGAGCTAAAACAACTGAAAAAATATATATTTTTTTTTTATTTTGTTTTTTTTTTTGGGAACGTGACGTGCAGGAACTATGGTAGAACTGACTGACACCCTGTCGGTGGCTATTTAGTCTGCGACCCAGACAAATGTCGCACAGAGAATTTTCTGGATCAAGCGGTAGATGATATTGGTAGCAAATTACTTGGTTGTATTCTGTGACGTACAGAAAGTGTCACCTGGACAGTATATACGGATCGGAGCGAATGTGCTGAACTGTGACACACAGAAAGGTTACACACAGCTGAGTAAAATGGATTTGTATCACTGAACTAAAACAACTGAAAAAATAATTTTTTTTTTTTATATTTTGTTTTTTTTGGGAACGTGACGTGCAGGAACTATGGTAGAACTCACTGACACCCTGTTAACGGTGGCTATTTAGTCTGCGACCCAGACAAATGTCGCACAGAGAGTTTTCTGGATCAAGCTGTAGATGATATTGGTAGCAAATGACTTGGTTGTATTCTGTGACGTACAGAAAGTGTCACCTGGACAGTATATACGGATCGGAGCGAATGTGCTGAACTGTGACACACAGAAAGGTTACACACAGCTGAGTAAAATGGATTTGTATCACTGAGCTAAAACAACTGAAAAACTAATTTTTTTTTATATTTGTTTTTTTATATTTTTTATAAAATTTTGTTTTTTTGGGAACGTGACGTGCAGGAACTCTGGTAGAACTCACTGACACCCTATTAACAGTGGCCATTTAGTCTGTGACCCAGACAAATGTCGCACAGAGAATTTTCTGGATCAAGCGGTAGATGATATTGGTAGCAAATGACTTGGTTGTATTCTGTGACGTACAGAAAGTGTCACCTGGACAGTATATACGGATCGGAGCGAATGTGCTGAACTGTGACACACAGAAAGGTTACACACAGCTGAGTAAAATGGATTTGTATCACTGAGCTAAAACAACTGAAAAACTAATTTTTTTTTTATATTTGTTTTTTTATATTTTTTATAAAATTTTGTTTTTTTGGGAACGTGACGTGCAGGAACTATGGTAGAACTCACTGACATCCTGTTAACGGTGGCTATTTAGTCTGTGACCCAGACAAATGTCGCACAGAGAATTTTCTGGATCAAGCGGTAGATGATATTGGTAGCAAATTACTTGGTTGTATTCTGTGACGTACAGAAAGTGTCACCTGGACAGTATATACGGATCGGAGAGAATGTGCTGAACTGTGACACACAGAAAGGTTACACACAGCTGAGTAAAATGGATTTGTATCACTGAGCTAAAACAACTGAAAAACTAATTTTTTTTTTTTATATTTGTTTTTTTATATATTTTTTTAAATTTAGTTTTTTTGGGAACGTGACGTGCAGGAACTATGGTAGAACTCACTGACACCCTGTTAACGGTGGCTATTTAGTCTGTGACCCAGACAAATGTCGCACAGAGAATTTTCTGGATCAAGCGGTAGATGATATTGGTAGCAAATGACTTGGTTGTATTCTGTGACGTACAGAAAGTGTCACCTGGACAGTATATACGGATCGGAGCAAATGTGCTGAACTGTGACACACAGAAATGTTACACACAGCTGAGTAAAATGGATTTGTATCACTGAGCTAAAACAACTGAAAAAATATATTTTTTTTTAATATTTAGTTTTTTTGGGAACGTGACATGCAGGAACTATGGTAGAACTCACTGACACCCTGTTAACGGTGGCTATTTAGTCTGCGACCCAGACAAATGTCGCACAGAGAGTTTTCTGGATCAAGCTGTAGATGATATTGGTAGCAAATGACTTGGTTGTATTGTGTGACGTACAGAAAGTGTCACCTGGACAGTATATATGGATTGGAGTGAGTCAGTGCTGAACTGTGACACACAGAATGGTTCCACACTGCTGTGTGCAATGGATTTGTATCACTGAGATAGAACAATAAAAAAAAAAAAAACAGGGTTAGATATGGCGATAGCTGCACTACTAGTGCCAGCCAGCCAGCTAAGCCAGGAGACAAAAAAAAAAAATCTTCTATCCCTTAGAAGGGCTGTTGGGTTCTTTGTGGGTGATTCCTGCCTAACTTAGAACTAAATTCAGGCCCTAACACTGTCCCTGAAAGGCAGCAGCTCTATCCCTAACGACATCCAGACGGCATCTGAGCCGAGCACCGCGGCCAGTCACTAGTATATTCCAGGGTCACCTGATCAGGCCAGCCAACCCCTGCTATCGACATGTAAGGGCCCCACGTGATGCTGGGTGTACTGTAGAGTCTCCTGGCTTGTGATTGGCTGTGTTTATAGGCGCCAAAAAAGCACGATGCGGAAGTTGCCATTTCCTCGAGTATGGCGAGATACTCGTCCGAGCTGCGAGTACTTACGAGTACCCTAATACTCGAACGAGCACCAAGCTCGGACAAGTATGCTCGCTCATCTCTACCTGAGACATAACTACTTGCCAAGTTTCGCAGCAATCCAACATGTCTATCTGGGTGCGTTATTCTTATTTTTTTTTGCTAATGAGTGTTGCCAATGATTGTTTTTACTGATAGCAGTAGCAGAACTGCATTTGTCTTTATCCAACCTGTACCACATTAAAAGCCACATTATACAACTGCATTTTTTAAAAAAATCTTTGTGCTCTTCGTCTTAATTTATCTCATTGTAAACACTCTCCTATTTATTTCTTTCATAAAAAGCCTTTTGATGTGCTGGATTGAAGCCCTCCTGGGTAACGCTGACATGGGAAGTCCATTGTCTCGATGCACTTAGCAAGAATTATTCAGATCTCTTTAGAAAACATTTCTTCCCATGCAGTATATAAATAGATGAGTGGATATGCTACCATGTAAATATGCAAATAGAAGTCATTAGGTGTTCTCTGGCCCAAGTTTAAAACTTGGGCTTCACCTTAACCTGTGGACGAAAGATTATTACATTAAAGGGGCACTGGATGGCATGTGGATGTCACTTGGGGGCACTGTGGATGGCACTTGGGGACATTGTGGATGTCACTGTTATGGGGGCGCTGTGGATGTCACTGTTATGGGAGCACTGTGGATATCACTGTTATGGGGGCACTGTGGATATCACTGTTATGGAAACACTGTGGATGTCACTGTTATGGGGAGCACTGTGGATTTCACTGTTATGTGGAGCACTGTTATGGGGCGCTGTAGATATTACTGTTATGGGAGCACTGTGGATGTCACTGTTATGTGGAGCACTGTGGGTGTCACTGTTATGTGGAGCACTGTGGATGTCACTGTTATGGGAGCACTGTGGATGTCACTGTTATGGGGAGCACTGTGGATGTCACTGTTATGGGAGCACTGTGGGTGTCACTGTTATGTGGTGCACTGTGGGTGTCAGTGTTATGGGGAGCACTGTGGATTTCACTGTTATGTGGAACACTGTGGATGTCACTGTTATGGGGCACTGTAGATATCACTGTTATGGGAGCACTGTGGGTGTCACTGTTATGTGGGGCACTGTGGATGTCACTGTTATATGGAGCACTGTGGATGTCACTGTTATGGGAGCACTGTGGATGTCACTGTTATGGGGAGCACTGTGGATGTCATTGTTATGGGGAGCACTGTGGATATCACTGTTATGGGGCGCTGTAGATATCACTGTTATGGGAGCAGTGTGGGTGTCACTGTTATGTGGTGCACTGTGGGTGTTACTGTTATGGGAGCTCAGTATGAGTTCTATGGCTCATGCAAACAACCATGATCGGCCCAGGAATCATGGTAATTTTCCAGGCCGATCGTGGCTTCCCTGACCCAAACTGACTGTATCATAGTAATTTATGATACAACCAGACTGGACTGCACTGCACTTGTCGTGCACTCATATCATCATGTGTGCTTACCCCACCATCAGGTAAGAGACCGGCTGTATCATAAATTACTATGATACAATCAGTTCTGGTCAGGAGAGTGGCGGTGGGCCTGGGAGAGGCGTCCAACACACGGATCATGTTTCCCATTCTGATCATGGTCGTATCCCCACATAAGTAACCCCCCCCCCCCATCAAGACACCCCATCTCTCCCCCATACCTCATACCTCCGTGAGCACCCCAGGATCCAGCAGCAGCACCCCGGCCGGATCCAGCAATAGCAGCACAGCTCAGTAGTGAGAAGAAGAATTGAGCTGTGTCTGCCTAGTTCCCCAGTACCCCAGTTTTCCCGTCCCATCCACCCATTTTTTTAATTAAAAAAAAAAAAAATATATATATATATATATATATATATATATATATATTAAAAAATTTTTAAAAGTTAATAAAAAAAAATGGTAGAGGGGATTAGTTTAGAATCTTAGTTAGGCTTAGGGTGTTAGGGGGGCAATTAGTATTAGTTAGATAGTTAGATAGGGCTAGCGTTAGGGACCGAAATCCAAACGGCGCTCTTTCCTTGCCAAGCCCTCCTGTGCGTCTGTACAGCGTTTTACATCCACATATGGGGTATTCCCGTACTCAAGAGAAATTGCTTAACAAATATTGTAGGACTTTTTCTTCTTATATCCCTTGTGAAAATGAAGAATTTGGGGCTACAACAACATAAGTGTAAAAAATCAGCTTATTCATTTTTACAGTCTATTTATGGGTTATTCCTGTGAACCAACTATAGGGTTAATAAACTTAAAAAATCTTGTTCTGAGTACTTTCGGGGGTGAAGTTTTTAAAATGGAGTGATTTATGGGGTTTTAGAACATGCAGGCCCCATAAATCCATGTCAAAACTGGGCTGGTCCCTCAAAAAAACAGATTTTGAAATTTTGGTCAAAATTTAGAAAATTGCTACTAAACTTTGAAGCCTTGTAATGCCTTGAAAACATAAAAGTACAGATTTTTTTTCTCTACATAAAGAAGACATATTGCTAATATGAATATATATATAATTTATGTGGTATCACTATATTCCTTAGAAGCAGAGAATTTCAAACTTAGAAAAATTCTATTTTTTCCAATTTTCCATGAAATTGTGGAATTTCCAACAAGGAAACACTGCAAATATCAACCCAAAGCTATTACTAAAATAAAGTAGAATATGTCACGAAAAACTATCTTGGAATCAGTCCAATCGGTGAAAGAATCCCAAAGTTATGAATTAATAAAGTGACACATGGCAGATTTTAAAAATGTGGCTTCGGCATTAAGTGTAAAAGTAGCTTCGTCCTTAAGTCCTTCACCATGAACCTGGCCCAGGGACACTACTTTTCTGTGCTCATGATCCAGTGTCCCTGCCCTCCTCTGTGTTTCCTTGTGGTTATTCCTGTTAACTTGGAGATGAATCCCTATTATCTTCTGGCTTCTGAGTGCTTGCCCTCTTCTGGCTCCTGGTTATGAGTTGCTACCCTCCTGGTTATGAAGTTGACATCAAAGCATTAAACAAAATGTAATAAATGTATACGACTAAGAAGGCAGTAAAACCATCTGGAAGTCACATATTTAAGAGGCTGTTCAAAAAAAAGGAATTAGTACAGTATATATTTGGAAAGATAATCTTCAGCATCTGACTAAGACCATATCATTATATATTCATGGTAATCTTGAGTTGTCTTTGAGGGTGACTCCTATCAGACTCATTTTTGTAATCTGGATGCCATGACAACCTTCTTTCTGACATGTGCATGTTACTGCCTTTAATTTCTAGATGTGTTCTCTTTCTCAAGAGGGTTGTTGACTCAGATAATGGGTTGCAAGTTACCTGGGCCTTTGATCTTGTGCGCTGCTGCTCTAGTAATTAAAATCTTAGTCTAAAAATGCAGCATTATGAGTGTTCAGCCATTACTTGTAATGTACCTGATCTTTACTTTAATTAGCATAACATTACCCAAAGACATGAATATGACTCCCCCTTCCCCCATAGGTATAAATTAGGCCCCTTTCACACGGGCGAGATTTCCGCGCGGGTGCAATGCGTGATGCGAACGCATTGCACCCGCACTGAATCCTGACCCATTCGTTTCAATGGGGCTTTTCACATGGGCGAATTTTTTCACGCATCAGTTCGCCGTTGCGTGAAAATCGCAGCATGTCTATATTCTGCGTTTTTCACGCAGCCCTGGCCCCATTGAAGTGAATGGGGCTGCGTGAATAACGCATTGCATCTGCACGCAAGTGCGGATGCAATGCGTGATTCACTGATGGTTGCTAAGAGATGTTGTTTGTAAACATTCAGTTTTTTATCACGTGTGTGAAAAATGCATTAAAACGCTTCGCACCCGCGCGGAAAAAACTGAACGAACGTACGCAATCGCAGTCAAAACTGACTGCGTTTGCGTGCGGATTGGTGCGGATGCGTGCGGATTTTCCGGAACGCATCTGGACTGAATCCGTGACAACCGTGTGAAAGAGGCCTTAAAACCAGTAAAAATTATTGCTGTTTAACAAGTTTTCATCTTTTTATTTCTCCATAATATTGGGACAGTTCTGTCCTCCTACATGAACAATCTCCAGGTAGTCTACTGTACATCAGCACATACTGAACTGGCCATATACCTAACAGAGAAATTTCCCAGTGGGCCGATGCCCAGAGGGCTGCCTGATCCTTCCTCTTGGCTGCCAGCCAGATACATAAAGATCTGAAGCTCTCAGCCTATCTGGTTCTGCAGAGCTAGTATTTTGTGCTGCATTGTGGTATTTCTTTCTGCTGGGGTGGTATTTTGTTCTGCAATATGGTATTGCTTGCCCCACCTACTTCTGTTGCCTCGTTCTCTGTCAATTTTCTGTCACTTTGCTTGCCCCACCTACACATGGGGCCACTTTTAGGTTTTTCTCCAGGGCCACTTTAAGTTCCCAGTCTACCCCTGCATCAGCAGGAATGATGGGAGGAGACAATATCACTGGAAAACAAGAAAAGTTTAGAAGCATCATTGTGAGAAACATTAATGTCTTAAAGGGGTTGTCTCAGTTCAGTAAGTTGCATTTATCCTGTAGAGAAAGTTAATACAAGCCACTTACTAATGTATTGTTATTATCCATATTGCTTCCTTTGCTGGTGGGATTCATTTTTTCATCACAATATTGCAAAAAGCACTAGCTTATGTGCGCTCCCACGGTCCCAGCCACCAGAGAGGCTGATGCTTTTTCCTATAGTGTTCCAGCACGACAACCACTGATGGATTGCAGGGTGGTCTGTAACCATGGAAACGAGCAGTGTATAATGTAATAGAAAAATTAATCCAGCCAGCAAAGGAAGCAATATGGATAATAACAATATATTAGTGACTTTCTCTACGTGATAAATGCAACTCACTGAAGTGAGACAACCCTTTTAAACTTGGAGGCAAATTTAGCCATTGACTTTTCTTTAAGATTTGGGAGCACTTTTGGTGAATGCTTTAGACTCCAACTCTTAAGGTGAATGTCCATGTTGTAACATATTGTGTGCTGAAGTATAGCTTAATTTAGGTTTCATAGAGAACAGCTCAGTTTTTTTCCAAAACAAAGCTACAAATCCCCAACACAGATAGATATTGAGTTAAATGATAAATAATTCTGTCTGCCTACACCACTAGAGGGAGCTTAGGAGCTTACAGCATACTGTTTTATTACTGGGTTCAATGTATAAGCACTATGCAATAAGCATATAAGCCCCCAATGGTGATTTGTGGCAGACACAATTTTATTTTTTAACTCTACTGTTTATGCAGATGATCCGTATCAGAAGACTTTGAAAGATTAGAAAATTAAACTATGCTGATTTTTTTTACATATTTAGGTCAAAACTGGATTTCAAGGGTGCATATTAATTTTATGGTAGCCTTCTTTTTATTTTTTCCAGAAGTGGCACCGTTCCTAGTCATACACTACCTCCGATACTGTAGCTTAGTGCCATGCAAGCCATTCAAGTGAATACTGCAATGCCAGACACAGTCTGTGGACTGGAGTGGCATTATATAGGGGTAAAAATACAAACTTATTTTTCTAATCTTACTTTTCTAATCCACTTTAAAAGGGTAGTCCAGGTTACACCAGCCACAGGTACCTGTGGATAAATTTATACTCACCTTCTCCCAGCTATGGCTGCCAGGCTCTCTTTGCTGGATTTGGGGTTCCCATCTGTCAACTTCTGCATGTATGGGGTCACGGGCACCACTGCAGCCAACAACCGGCTTCAGCAGTGATGCCATTTGCAGATATGTCATCACTGAGGCCAGTCATTGGAGGTTGACAGACAGGGACCAGAAGTCCAGTGGAGAGAACCTTGGAGCCAAAATGGAGTGACAAGCAGCAGGTGCATATGGCTTTCTCCACTGCTGGATGGGGGAAAAGAATGAACAACTCCTTTAATGTTTCATCTGTAGAGGGAGGGTTTCTTTAGTTTGATAGCACTTTATATTTTTATTACTGCCCTGGAGTCAGTTTGCTAAATTTATCAGAAGTTTTATTTGTATCAAATAAATGTTCAAGTTAGATAACTGTATGGGAACACTTCACAGTTTACCTAAAGCAATAATAGTTATTAAAACTCATCTTTCTGAATGCTCTGGCAATTTTATTACAAATGTTTTTCTCAACAATTTTTCATGGTTAATCAGAAATTAGGAACTAATTCAGAGCAATTCCACTCTGGGAGTCCTATGATGCCTGGGATTAATGAGGATTCTTATCTTAATTCAGTTATATGAAAGCATCTTCCAAAACTGAAATATGGTCACAAAGAGGTAAATAAATGTCATAAATGTCTTTGATACTTATGGCTTATTCTGGTTCACCTCATTACGGGCAGTGAATGAGGACCCACTGTGCCAACCACCCGGGTTTGTCTTTGGGCTAGTTCTGAGGTTGTCATCCTGGTGTTCCCCTGGTTTTCACCATTTAACCTCTATACAAGGATCTGGCCTTCGCTACAGAGGATCCATCAGGGGGTTACCTCTTGGAATAGTTCCATTATGGTTGGCTGATGACCAACTGGAGTCAGAAACACTGGATTAAAAAACACCAAGGAATTAGGCAATACACATAATCAGGAAATCGGCAGAGGTCAGAGCAGGTGGAGTATGCACTAACCAGTGAAACAGTCCAGCGCTTAGGGTAGGTAGCTCAGAGTCAGTAAACAGCCAAAAGTCAGATCAGGTGGCACAGTATCAGGATCTAGGAAACAGGCAGAAGTCGGTACACAGACAGATAAACAGATTATAACTCTTTTGCAGGGCCTAGCAAGCAAGTGAAGCCAAAAAGAATATATTGTTCAGGCAAAAGGGTGGAACAAAAGGGTGGAAAAGATCAGGGATCTCAAACTCGTGGCCCTCCAGATGTTGCAAAACTACAACTCCCAGCATGCTCTGGTAGCCGAAGAATGTCCAGGCATGATGGGAATTGTAGTTCTGTAACAGCTGGAGGGCCACGAGTTTGAGATCCCTGGTTTAGATGATAATATAAGATGGTCAAGACAGGGGTGCTGAAGGCAAGAGGTTTGACTGAGAACTTCTTCCCAGAACAATAGAGCAGTAATTAGTAAACTGAAGACACTAGAGTCAAACAGTTCAACTTTACTCACAAGAGGCACTGAAGCTTGGCGGTTACAAAGCATAGGCTAGGATGCTTGGCAGGTACACAATACAGCAACTTTCTGTGGTGTATCCAAACAACTTATGATATATTCAGTACTTTGATCCAAACCCACTCTGTCAGTACTATCTATATAGAGTACTCTCTATATATGAGTCTCTGACTTTCCCTCAGCAGCTGTGTTTCCCTCAGCAGCAGATGTTCCCTCAGGGATAGTGGCTTGGCCTCACTACACACCACACTCTGGCACTTGCATATAGTACATATTGGTGAGTATTCCTGTCAGGCAGCTCAGCCATGATGGCATATCATAGGTCAGGATCATATCATTACTATCAATTTTAAAGCAGTGTAGTGAGGCCCCTCACCCTCACCCTAGGCAGCTCTGCAAGTGGTAGCAACCACACTTAGATAGGTTGCTGGCAGCCATTTTAAATCATTCCTGGAGAACTCTTTTAAAGAGCTTGAAAGGGGTTGGATACAGCCCTAGTAGACCGGAGACTGTCATACAAGACTTTTCAGGGCAAGCTAAGCACTTTTGATTAGGATCAAATTGAATCTGGTGGCTGAACTAATAGAATTTGGTAAATTCGCTTATCTTTAGTCATCATATATTTTTAAGCTTGCTGGCTCTTTAAAGACGGAAAAAAATGAACATGAAGGAAATTATCTTGTTGCAGACATAAACAATGCATAACCCATTGTCATAAACCCTGGCGGGTTCATTCATTTTTCTAAATGATTTCAATATTTTTGTTTCCATGTCTGCTTGTTCGAAAATGCCCAGGGCTTGTATATGAGAAAATAATCATTACTCGGCTGGTACCAACAGTAATTGAAAATTGCTTGAAATGACCGCAGACCAAGTATTTCATATTATGGAGCTGATTGATGGTATATCTGGAATAAATGTACTATAACACATTGGTAGTATTACACCAATCCCAGAATTTATTGCAGTGACCAATCAGTCATGAAGGCTAGGAAGATACAATTATATCTCATTCATTCCATACTTATCTATAGTTCCTCACAGCTCTGCTGTACGAGACATGAAGATATTTAGAGGGATTAGCCACTTTTTACAATCTCTTTTTATAAGAAGAGTTACCAAAATAGGCTGATCACAAATTGTCCTTCAGCTAGGATCTCCAGCGACCCGCTTAAATCAGTGGGAGGACTTGTTTAATTCCCCTGCAGCACCCCCACAGGGTAAATAAAGCATTACACGTTTCCCACTGAAATCAATAGACTGTTTATGTTATGTTCAGACTTCCTGCATCCATCAAAGAAAAAGGCACCATTTGTAGCCACAACAGGTAATTAATGGACATCCTTAACGAGAGATTCCCCCCTCTATTTAGCCACCATGGACAGATGAATGTTTTTTTTTTATATTTAGGGTACAGGGAAGGACCCAAGGGATTGTTGGCTCCAACTAGAGATGAGCGAATCTATTCGCCGCTTCGTAGATTCGTATCGAATCTTGGAAATTTTCAGTTGCGAAGCAAATCCGAATTGGATTCGCTTCGTATTATTCGCAAATCTTCACAAAATTTTACACGCTAACGATACGTACGATACATATGAAACGTAAGAAACGTACGCATTCTGCGTGAGTCGGGACAATGACGATACACCCACGCAAGAGGGGGAAAGTGAAGATACACCCCCCTCAGAACTGGAAAAAAACAGCCCAGCCCACCAGGATCTAACTGTTTTGCACATATAGGGAGTGAAGACTCCTCCCTCAGTGCTCCACCCTCCTCTGAAGTCTGAACCAGTTTAGACCAGCGCTGACCTCAGAGCAAGAGGCAAGCATCATGGCTAAAAAACAGCTGCGTCCAAATTGGAACGAGATGTATTTTGGAGACGACTTACCTGAACCACCACCCGCTCAAGACATCAGGGTGTCACAAGTCTGCCAGAGAAACCCAGCTTCAGTGCCTGTGTGTTCCTTACCACCTGCTGAGGTTGCTGTTGCTGCGACTCATGAGGCGGCTGGAGCGTTTGCTTTGGCATGTGCGGCTGGAGCGTCTGCTTTGGCTCCTGCTGCTGGAATGTCTGCTTTGGCTCCTGCGGATGGAACGTCTGCTTTGGCTCCTGCGGCTGGAATGTCTGCTTTGGCTTGTGCGGTTGGAATGTCTGCTTTGGCTCCTGCGGCTGGAATGTCTGCTTTGGCTCATGTGGCTGGAACTGCTGCTTTGGCTCCTGCGGCTGGAACGTCTGCTTTGGCTCGTGTGGCGGAGGTGGCCGGAGCGTCCACTTCGCTGCCCATGAGGAGATCACCCCTTCCATACACCAGAAACCAATTGTTCCACCATCTGTGATGGCCCATGCACAGACCTTCTGGGACTATGAAATCGCAGTGGAGGACTGGGTCATACAGGTACTCGACCTTCATTGGAACGGAGAAAGGGAATTGTGATTTGGTTTTTTGTTGGGAGAGGGTCTTGGCTTGGCTTCCTGCAGGATGATGAGGATGGAAAGGAGTATTTTGTGGGCAGTAGGTTGGTGAAACAGCCATACCTGCCACAACATCGGCATAGCCTGTATGTGGGGGATCAGGTGGAGTACACCCCCATGGCGTCCCTGAAAGGCCCATTTGCGACCGGGGTTACCCTCCTTTCAAAGCCTACAACGGAACCAGAAGTGTGGCCGGATGAAACACCAGGTCCAGGACGCTTGCGCTGCCTGCAGGAGTTTCCAGATGGCGTCCTCCGGTTCAGGGAAAAGCCAGAGCCTCAGTCGGAGCCTTTGATTCCTGGACTGCCAGCACCACCACCACCACCACAGTCCTTACAGCTGGGTCAGCTGACCACGTTATCGTTCACCTTCCAATCCACAGTGGTCCACCAATACCAGCTGCCGTGGAAAATGAAGCCAGCAGCAGCCGGGGAAGCTGGGTCTTCTTTCCTAGATGCAACCTTTCTGGAACCGCTGCAACCGAAAGTCCTTACCCCTGCTGTCCAGGCAGGAGCGTCCGGAAAAGCGAAAATGGCTGCAGCGTGCGTCACCACCACCCGGACCAGGTCAAGTCCAACTTCAGGAAGAAGAGGGCACTGGAGTTCCACCACCGCAGCAAGCATGGCCTACAAGAGGCAGGAGCGTCCTCTGATGAGCTTCAGCAGCAGCTCAAGCGAGGAGGACTTCAGGTCCCTCATATGAGGAACCCAACTACTGGCAGTGTCAAGGACACTGCAGGAGGACCTATGGGAGCCACACCATGTACTGCACCTGACGGGTGAGATGCTAGTTGGCAGTTGTTTTTGTTTAGTTTCTGTTGCCCCCGTTTGACTCTCACCCAGATTGGCATGGCTGTCAGAACTCCCCCCATTCTGCAGAAATTTCCCTGTTGCGCCAAAGTGCGCCTATTTTCCTTTTTACCCCCTTCTAAGGTTATTTGGGAGCCCCCTTGGCAGAAAGGGTTCTCTATGTGCTGCTTTTTAATGTAATGTATTGCCCCCGTTTGACTCTCACTCAGCTGGAGTGGACATGGCTGTGAGTCAGGACTCCCCCCCTTCTGCAGAAAGGTCCCAGTTGCGCCTAAGCGTGCCTATTTTCCTTTTTACCCCCTTCTCAGGTTATTTGGGAGCCCCCTTTTCCAAAAAGGTTCTCTATTTGCTGCTATTCTCTATTATCCATGTGGATTACACATTACCTGTTTGGATTACAATTTAACATCACGTGGATTACAATTGAATTTTGGAATATGTGTTCCAGACAGACAGTGTTTTATCATGCCAACTAGGATCCATAAGGAGAGATTCAAACGTATATCTGAGCCTTTTATGCTTGCAAATGTGAAATTGATTGCACTAAAATGTTTGCATACTTATGTCTTTGCTGTATTTTAGCTACACTGTTTTAATGGTTCAGCACTTTAGCCCATTGTGTGTATTCTTTTTCTGGTACTGCAATGTGTCCTATTATGCACTTATTGTACGGTGTTTTTAGTAAATTATTTACTTACTGATAGCTAGCAGCAGTGAGCACCTTATTTTTCAAGTTCATATGGACTGCCTCTAAAGATTGTACGCCGTGGCCTAGCCTCGTGCGTATGACACAATCGCGCGTCAATAGTACGCTAAGGATTTGTACGCACTTTTGTACGCTAATGCTTAGGTATTGCGTATTTTAACTACGCTGACTGTACGTACGTAATTTGGGCAGGAATGTTCGCAAAAAACGTGTATTTTTTTTTTTACGTAGATTCGACGAATAAGTTAGTTTAAATACGAATCTTGTCAGAAATCCGGCGTATATTCGGCGAAGCAAACTTTGAATGATTCGCTCATCTCTAGCACCAACCCTGGACAACTCTTTTAAGTGTCAAGTTAATATTTGCTACATCCATAAGTCTATCTGCTCATAATGATCACTAGAGGCAGCTCACACCATATTTATACATCTAGATTTGAACTCAGTGGGAGCTGTATACATCTGTATGCTATGAGCTTCCTCTGGTGGTGGGCAGTTGGTGGGCAGTTTTGCAGGCAAACACTATGTTTGGAAGCATTTTAGGGCTGTCCCCACTCCCACTTTTGGCATGTGGCCTTCTTCTTTGATAGGTAGGCTACCCAGTTTAATGGGACAGAAGTCAGGTGAGGAGGCAACTGGCCATGTGAAGTCAGAAGGCCAAGCTTGTGTGTGTCGCTGTCATACAGTTGTATACATATATACCATGAAGTCTCATTGACCTGAATTTGCAAATAAAAATACAGAAAAAGGAATTGCCAGATGTTATCACAGACTGAAGTCATTGAGATTTAGAGCAAGCAGAGGTTAGGGGAGGCACATGGCACATTAATCACGGTCTTGTGCTGGCCTTTATAGGAAGGACACAGTGTATTTGGGTATGTTAATCCTTGTAGCAGCAGCAGTTTTCATTTTAACATTGAATATAAGTGGTTTTCTGAGACTTTTATACTAATGACATATCCATCAGTAGCTGATTGGTGGGCATCCTGGGGATCCCGTCACCATTCAGCTGTTTGAGAAGGCACAGGCACTCACAGTAGTGCCACCACCTTCTCCCTGCTCACTAAGTACAGTACCATAAATTGAATAGTGGCTGTGCTTGGCATCACAGCTCATCTCTATTCATTTCAGTGCAACTGAACATGACATCATATGGCCTAGGGAAAGCTGAGATAAGGCCGTGGCGCTACTGCGAACAACTGTGCTTTCTCAATCAGCTGATCGGCGGGGGTCCCAGGTGTCACACACCCAACGATCAGATACTGATGACCTATCCAGAGGGAGACTCCTTTAAAGGGGTTTTCTCACTTCAGCAAACGGCATTTATCATATAGAGGAAGTTAATACAAGCCACATACTAATGTATTGTGATTGTCCATATTGCCTTCTTTGCTAGCTTCATTCATTTTTCCATCACATTGTACACTGCTTGTTTCTATGGCTACCACCACCCTGTAATCCATCAGTGGTGGTCGTGCTTGCACACTGTAGGACAAAGCACTAGCCTATATGTGCTCCCACGGTCCCGGCCTTAAAATACCGGCACTTTTTAATATAGTGTGCAAGCACGACCACCCTGCAATCAGTGGTGATTGTTCTTGCACACTATATTAAAAAGTGCTGGGATTTGATGGCCGGGACCGTGGGAGAGCATATAGGCTACTGCTTTTTCCTACAGTGTGCAAGCACAATCACCACTGATGGATTGCAGGGTGGTCGTAACCATAGAAACAAGCAGTGTACAATGTGATGGAAAAATGAATCCAGGCAGCAAAAGAAGGCAATATGGACAATCACAATACATTAGGAAGTGCTTTGCATTAACTTTGTCTACATGATAAATGCCATTTACTGAAGTGAGACACCCCCTTTAAGGGTGGTACATATGTGTAACAATTTCCTGCTAATTATGAAGCAACTTTGTAAGTAGTTTTGTGTAAACCTCCTACTGTTTTATGTATAATTGCTCACACAGACCTAAGTAGGTGTCTTTAATTTTCAAACAAACCCCATTCACAACACTGATAAAAATATCTTAAATTAATTAGTGCTGCCAGACAAGCAATTAGTGTGTCAGAACTGTGACAGGTTCAGATGATCCTGTGTTTGTTTCTGCACAGCATATGTTTCCAGTTCATGACATCCCTGTAGAAGAAGTGACAGACAGGGGCATAACTAGAATTCATAGGGCCCCATAGTAAATTAACATAGGGCCACCAGCACCTAGTGTTAAAAAAAATAAACAACAGCATAAGTAGCAATAATTAATAGTATGTATAATAGCACTGTACTGTATATCAGAAAACACGCCTTATAGCAAAAAGCCACTATATTGTATTCTCTACAAAGAGGTAAAATGTGTTTTCATCTGATTGGGCCCCCACCCAACCAGTATACAGACGAGAATCCAGCATTGCCCCCTCACAGTGTGACATTATCTATACTTGACTGTAGGCTGACACATCAATACCGCTCCTACCCTATTATCCAGCCCATCCACATTCCTACATGCTGCATGCCGATAAATGACATTGTCAAGAGAATATACATTTACATGTACCACAGCTGAGCTTTCAGATGTAGCAGGGCTCAAGATGTTTTCTGGTTTTGTGTTTTTTTATGTATAACTGCAAGACTATTTTGTGGGAACTCAGGTACATATAACGATGCACATTCTGCGCAATGAAAGATCAAAATCACAAATTCAGCTCAGATACTGTAGGTAATCTATCTATTATCTATCTATCCAGGGGTGTAGCTATAGGGGGTGCAGAGGTATCATTCAATTTTTGCCTCAGACAGCACAAAAGCTATGTCTTTCCCTGCCCCTGGCCACAAAGCACTGAACTCTTGCACCCGGGCCCATGAGCCTTTAGCTAAGAATCTGTATCTATCTATCTATCTATCTATCTATCTATCTATCTATCTATCTATCTATCTATCTTATATCTATCTATCTATCTTATATCTATCTATAAATCTCATATCTATCTATCTATCTAATATATATCTATCTAATATCTATCTATCTATCTTATATCTATCTATAAATCTCATATCTATCTATCTATCTATCTATCTATCTATCTATCTATCTATCTATCTATCTATCGGTATCTATCTATCCAGGCTCGGACTGGCCCACAGGGGTACAGGTGAATCCCCCAGTGGGCCCTTGTTCAAGGTGGGCCCCTAGACTCCCACCACCTGCACAAGTGGCACATAACACAGTAGAGTTACTGCACTACATACATATATTCAATGTACAGCACCTCAACCAGCCTATGTTCATATAAAAACCTAGATAGATTATTAAAGAAACTCCCCAGTTTATTATTATAGACACGATCAGAGCTGAGATGACTTCTAGGTATGGAGGAAAGCTACCAGTGTCCTCTTTTCCCCAGGACCTAACTTCTCAAAGTTGCTGCAGGGACCCCCATATTCTGTCATCTGGTAGCATTTTGGTGCTGTGTGAGTGGGTAATATTTGAATGTGTCCCAATGGAGGACCATCAAAATAAATTTGTATCTATCTATCTATCTTGAAAAATAAGGCTTGGTAATAAACGGGTCCATCACCCAAACATTAGCTTCGGAGTGCTGCTTCATTTTTGCAATTTGGATCTTTCAAGGGAATACTGCATATTGTCCTGGAGGGATTGCACCCAGCATCACTTAATCGACTGTGCTGCTGTTTCTATCTTAAAGACTGCCATACCGCTACATTTCCCATGCTGTGAGCACTGGTGGGGATTATGCCTGGGTGGCTGTGGCTTCACCTAGCAAAATCATTTATTTGCCAGGGACGCTAGGAGTCTTTTGACAGGGTTTGTCCACAATCCTGATGATCAGCTGTAATCTGTGTACAGCCTGACAACAAGTATTGAATTCTCCTGCAGTGCCACCACAGGAGGAAGAAAGCATTGAACAGTGCCTATTGAATAATAGGTTGTGTACACGTTGTGCACACGTTGGGTGCTCCAGAGCTTTAGACAGCTCTTTGGATATGAGCATCTTGAACAGGCTATTGCTATTTTTTAAGTGTTTTCGAATTCAGACAATTCACTTAGACATTTGAGTGTGTTTTTTGCAGCATCCCAACTCAACATATGGTAAGCGCAGGGGGTTATGCTGGTCCACAATGAACAGTTCAGTGAAAGTTTCATGGATGGAAAGGTGATTTCAAAATATATCTTGTGAGAGCCTCCAGATACAGCAGAGCAGAGTTTTTGGTGTGGCTGACTATTTTTACATTGTATTGCATACTTATTTAGCTCAGAGAATTAAAGAATTTAAGGAAGAAACTGAACAACACTTGGGGTGTTACCTAGCAGATCCTACACCACTGTCACGGTTCTAACAGATAAGCTCTGTTGACCTAACTGCAGCGGTGATGTCACATCAACAACATGCGACCGCTGCAGTCAGTCACTGACCTCAAGCATTGCACCTCTGGCACCAGTGATTGGCTGCAGTCGTCATGTGTTGCTGACATGATGTCAGGTCTACAGAGCCCAGCCAGGAGAACCGAAGCAGCGGAGCAGGATCTGATAAGTATAAAAAGAAAAAGTTTGGTATAGCACCCGTAGAGTGGCTGATAGTTGTCCTGGATGCATGTTCTCCCTGGAGTCCAGTCTCAACGGCTCCAAATTTCAGAAACAATAGAAGAAATTGAAGACAGCATCCATCTTATGGTGAAAAAAGATCCTCTTTATTCCATTACCACACCTCGGTACATGCTACATTTCGGCTATACCTTAGCCTTTCTCAAGCATACAGAAAGGCTAAGGTATAGCCGAAACGTAGCATGTACCGAGGTGTGGTAATGGAATAAAGAGGATCTTTTTTCACCATAAGATGGATGCTGTCTTCAATTTCTTCTATAGGATCTGATAAGTAATTCATAGTCTATTTTTTATTTTAGGCATGTCCTGAGGCATGTCTAGTTTCTTCCTGAAACAGGACAACCCCTTTAACAAAATACAACACAATCACACATATTGAACTCATGATTGAAACACTTGCAAGATCTTCCAAAATACACAGATAAAGTAGAAATTAATTTGTTGTTTAATACTTTCTGTAGCCCTTTAATGACAGAGGTCTACCTACATCCCTACGTAAGCCACTAGAAAACTGCACCAAATTCCCAAGTCAGCTCTGCTACATCAGGAATACACTCTTTAGTGGGTAAAGGTAGGATACTTAGGGCTGATACATTGCTGAGCTCCAAGCTCTCGCATTTGGGCTATGTGATCCAGCTCTTAGCGCCTTGTTAAATGAGACGTGTGTGTGCGGTGGAGTGGAGGCTGTGTATATTGTGTGCAGCGCATTACTTTGCATGTCATTTGTCCCTCCATTCAGAGGACGGGCTGGAGGATTAGAGGAGGCTGAGGCTTAATCGCTGTCTGTAGTGCTGAAACTGCTCTCAGTCACTACACACCAGGACCAGCATCTGGAGACAGCACATAAACTGAGCATCACTTCTAGCAACATCTTATTTCCACTGTACAATCCTCTCCAAGCAGACGGGACAGGAGCCCAAAGGAAATGGTAAAGACTGATATTTTTTCATCCACAGAAATATGAGAGCATGGATGTATTGAATTTGCCATGTGAAAACTTCTTAGGATAATGTAGTAGGTTCACCTGCAGTCCTATGTAAAACCGTGTGATAGCTCTGCAAGTGATGCCACATGACAAAGTTATCATACTTCTGCTACAAACCCAGCTCTGCTGTATCTTTACATTGTTTATGCTTTAGCAGTTACTTTAACATTATTTTCTTATTATACAAAATATAATACATTTTCTTACATATTGATGACTTTATTTAGAAGACTACCCAGTGAGATAGATAGATAGATAGATAGATAGATAGATAGATAGATAGATAGATAGATAGATAGATAGATAAAATTTAGTTGACTTTTTCAGTTATCTTTGCATTGAATCTGTATCAGCATGTCCAATAGATGCTTTATATCCACAGAAATGTGATATCCTTAAGTCTTAAAGGGTCATTCTGGTGTGCACAAAATGAATGGTTCCCTGAGGGGGAACTTACTATGGAGAGTTCCCATAATTCACAATTATTACCAGGGGAAGAAAAACGGGCCAAAATTAATAGTTGCCTATTGTTTTCAAGGAATAGCTTTAGATTTACTTTTTAATTAATAAAAAGGTATCCCCAAAATTTTAGATCAATGCTCACATGGGGATCTGAAAGAGTAAAGAAGATAAACCCTTTAAAACTCCTTAGACAATTTGATATGCTGAATAACTCACAGGATTTTCATGTTTCTGGTATTTCTTAGAAATAAGAAAGTGATCATGGGGGTGGATGGGTCATCCTACGGAAGAACATGAGAGCCTGAATAGCTGATAACTGAAAGCAATAAACTACTGATCTAGTAATTTATGAATAAGACAATTTAAACACTACCATATGGGTAATTCAATGATTGTGTTTTTGTATAGACTACTTGGATCTGATCGAAGTCTCCTGCTTTAAGCGTACATATTTCTTAACCTCAACCCTGTGCCGAGAAAGATCTTGTAAGATAGAATCATGGATAATTACACATTATCCTTAGATGGGATGAATGACACCGGGATCAACCACACTCTGGACAATATGCCTCAGAACGCCTTAGAAGTCCAGGTGGTCACCATCTTCCTTGTTCTTCTCATCTGTGGAGTTGGCATAGCTGGAAACATCATGGTAGTGTTGGTTGTTCTAAGAACCAAACACATGATGACCCCAACAAACTGTTACCTAGTCAGCTTGGCCATTGCTGACCTTATTGTCCTACTTGCTGCGGGACTACCCAATATTTCAGAAGTGGTTGCTTCTTGGGTTTATGGCTATGTTGGCTGTCTGGTCATAACCTATCTACAGTATCTTGGCATCAACATCTCAGCTTGTTCCATCACCGCCTTCACCGTGGAAAGGTACATAGCTATCTGTCATTCAATAAAAGCTCAGTTTATCTGCACTGTATCTAGAGCCAAGAAGATCATAGGCTTTGTTTGGCTCTTCACCTCCATGTACTGTGTCATGTGGTTCTTTCTAGTCGACATCACTGAAGTTAAGTTCGCGGATGGGGTTCAAGTCAACTGTGGCTACAGGGTGTCCAGAAACTTGTATACTCCCATTTACTTTTTCGACTTCACTATTTTCTATGTGATACCCCTGGTCCTTGCCACAGTTCTTTATGGCTTGATAGCACGGATCTTGTTTATGAACCCATTACCTTCTAACCCTCAGGATCTGAGCAGAATGAGTTCCAAACACCATGGGAAGCCCTACAATTCCATCAAGCTTTCATGCAAAGGCAACAAAAATACAGTGAGTTCCCGAAAGCAAGTGAGTAGAATTTTATATTTATGTGCACTTACCAATAAGAAGTTTCCAAGTCCGTGTATCTTAAAGTTGGTGGCAGTCACCATACTGAGGCTTAAAGTTGTTTTGTAATTTATAAAACCCGCTTTTAAATGGTCACTATATGAATAATCTGTCAATAGATTTTGACCATCATGAATCAGCCAGAGGGGAGAGTAACTGCAAAGAGTACTCGCGCACTCTGGAGGATTGGACACGTCCATATTTTAAAAAGATAGCCCAATGTTTTCAATATAACTTGTGTAATACATTTATTTTCTTGTGGGGACACTGTGGGGACACTGTAGGGAACTTGAACTCTGAACTTGCTGTTACCCATATACCTTCACTAGCTGTTGACTGAACGCATGTTCTTCTGACAGCTATCTTTGCTGACCTCCCATGCACATACACGCTTGGCTGATTATGTATGTGTTTTCAATGGGAGAAAAGTGGAAGACTCCTCTGGCAGTGGCTTCTCTGCCAAGCGAACAAAACTATTCAATTTGCTTAATTCTTATTTCCCTCAACATTATCAGGCAGGGGAGAGTTGAGAGCTTCCCATACCCATTATATTGTTAGCTGACCATGTCAAAAACAGCAGTTTCAGCCAACAATACTCTAATGTGTATGACCTTTAAAATATTGTTAGTGGACTCTTTCACCAACAAGGGACTGTCCAAAACTAACAAGCCCTTTAAGGTATTCTACTGTTTAGTGGAAGTGGTGGACTCAAGTCCTAAAATGTAAGAAAAGAGGACCTCCAGGGTGAAAATGAGTTCTGCTATTCTGGAAAGAATGGGTAAAAGACATCCAGGCTACTGAAGGGTGCATACTAGAAAGGAGGGGTATCATCCCGTCATACACTGAGAACTTCTGGAGATCAGATTACTGGTTTATAGTATGTTTTCATTTCTGTTGGCAATTCACCTGAATATTTATATTTCACAATAACATTCATATGTCAGGTCCCTATCCAATCACATCCTTTCAAAGTGAGGTATGACCTTGCATGTGTCCCACAGCAGTGTCCATAATTTAGAATAAACATGCTCTCTACCACAACAATAATAACAATATAACCGCACGAAGAACCAAACAAATGTAATCAAATCCAAGTCAGCAGGACTGATTACATATTACAGTACAGTCACCATGATCTATATTCAACAGCAAGCGACATCTGCTAGAGAAGATCCCGCACCTGAAACAGCTTCATAGGATGACAAGACAAAGAGCAATTGGTTTTTGCTTTTTTTTTTTTAAATGTTCCTAAAGTTTCATAAAGGAGCCAGAATATCCTGAAAGAAGGCGATGGTGTGACTGGAGGATCACAAAGATAATTGGTTAGTTATTGGTTTGGTTGACGGCTATCATCCCCTATCACCACTTAATCAGTCAACAATAACTCCCTGACTATCACTTACACCTATCTTCCTCAACTTTCACTCATTTTTCCAACATCTACCCCCTGCCCTCCCATTTCCACTTCTTCGATCAACAGCTATTTTCCTATCTTCCCAACCATTTCCTTCATTCATTTGACAAACAGCACCCTGACCTCCACTCATTTGGCCAACATCTATCTTCCTGACCATCACTTCTTTAGTCAAAAACTGTCTCTCCTGATATCTGCTTCTTCACCATCTTCCACTTATTCAGTCAACAGCCTGACCTACACTTGCAGTTGACAGTTATCTTCCCCGATCTCCACCCATAGTCACCAGTTTTCGTCCCTGACCCCCAATCATTTAGTCAACAGTTATTTCCACCCTACTTCCACTCTTTCGGCCATCAATTATCTACCTTGACTAATATCGATGTGGCCAACAGAAATCTCTCTCCCAACCTCTACTCATTTGACAGCAACTGTATATCCATGGAGTCTGGGCCTATACTCTATACCTTGCTCAACCTGTGGCCCTCCAGCTGTTGTAAACCAACAACTCTCATCATACACTGCTGTCGGATGATAGCTGTAGACTGTTTGGGCATGCTGGAAATTGTAGTTCTGCAACAGCTAGAGGGCCACAGGTTGGGCATTTCTGCTCTATACTATATTGGCTACCTCCCTTTACATCAACTCGTTCAGTTGACAGCTATCTCTTCTGACCTTCACTCATTTAGTTGACATTTTGCCCTCTAACCTTCACTTCTTCATTCAATAGCTATCTCCTTAACCTGTCCATTAACATGCATGATCACTGTTTCCCAGGGGAGGCCCCAAAACATATTAGACTGTAAATGATTGTGGTCATGTCCATTGACATTAATCTACTGTGTATGGTCTTGATTTATGGTCTTGATGAAAAGACCAGAAATCTGGTGCTGGAGGTGAGATCAACTTTCCCCACCTCTTGCATTGCTCATGAACTATTCACAGCATCCAAAATTCCTGAGGCTCAGATGATAACATTTTAGTACCTCTCGTGAGCACTGGGTTTTCCTCCTGCCTTTGTTCATATGACACATGGTGAGATAAATATTGGTTGCTTATAGTTTTTGTTACCTCTTTTTTTCAGGGCGATTATATTTTTATATTTCTTGATTCTAGGAACATTAAAGGGGTTGTCTCATCATGGACAATGGGGGCATATTGTTAGGATATGCCCCATTGTCTTATAGTTGCGGGTCCCACCACTGGGACCCGCACCTATATCAGGATGTCGGTCCTCCAGTACATTCTTCACTTTTGAAGAATGCTACATATACAGTATAAGTTTAACCGCCACTTAGTATGAACATAGACACTGATGTGAATAGTAATTTTAATCCAGAAGATGATCCTGATCATTTTGGGGTTTACATCACAATTCTGCTGGCAGCCATAATTATTACATGGGACTAATCTGAAGTTCTAATTTGGTAAATTACAATCATAGTAAGATTGGTATAAATTAATCAGCAGCAATGATCTAATTCTGCAGCACTGCATACTAAACTATCCGCTAATTATGTGTCAAAAGAGAAGATACAACTTATCAGATACTGTCTTCAAGATAAAAGCATTGTTGCTCTTCGGAAGCCAATCACAGTGGAGCTAAGTAAAGCTTTTAAAAAATGCACACAGAAAATTCTGATTGGTTGAGAGCCACAGTGATATACCATACAATCCTATTTATAAACGTAACTTTATATTGAAAGATCTTAGCACCTACATGTCTCCTTGTACACTGTAGCAAGATTACTTTGGAGTCTGGGTGCCCCTATTGTTGCTATGCAAAGCCATCATCACCCTACTTTTTTGGTACTTTGAAGGGTTAACGTCCACTATGATTTATCCCAGTGTTTATACTCATACTGTTTTATATTTTTGAAATGTATTTTATATGTTTAGTAGTGATGATCGAGCACTAAGGTGCTCGTATGCTCGGGTGCTCTGGCCGTGCACTCAGGGGTGCTCAAGTGCTCGGCTGAGCATCCACGCATAATTGAAGTCTATGGGAGTAAACCAGGCACCCCCCGCTGGTTTACACAAGTGCCCCAAATAAAATAAAAAAACACACAGACACATACTTACCTTCCCTGGCAGCTCCCGACCTGCTCCAGCAGGAAGTCGGCGCGCAGAGTGGTAGTTTTTACCACAGCGCCACCTGCTGGACGGGAAGAGGGAGCTGCAGGGAAAGGTAAGGACGGATCCGTCATGACCCCAATGCAAGTCAATGGGGACAGATCCGTTTACTAGTGTGTCACACCAAACGGATACTTCCCCATTGACTTGCATTGGGGTCATGACGGATCCGTCTAGGGGACTCGAGCTTTGCGTTCGAGTACACTCGGTGTTCGGCCGAACACCGAGTGCACCCGAGCGTAGGCATGCTCGGCCGAACAGCGAGTCCGGCCGAGCATGCTCGCTCAACACTAATGTTTAGGGCTCATGCACACGGCAGTTGCTGTTTTTGCGGTTCGAAAATTGCGGATGCGAAAAACACAGATACCGGCCGTAACATTCCACATTTTGCAGAACAGTACATCCTGCCCTCTGTAGAACTGTCCTATACGCTTCCACAATATGGAAAAGTACAGGACATGTTCTATTTTTTTGCGGGGCCACGCACCAGACATACAGATGCGGACAGAACATGGTGTGCTGTCTGCATCTTTTGCTCCCCCATTGAAGTGAATGTATCCGCATCCAATCCGCAAAAAATTGAGAATGGATGTGGGCATGAGCCCTTATTGTAAGATATCCTGTTAATTTGCACGGTTATTGCAATATATCTGCACTCCATTATGTAAAGGGTTAATGCACAGCCAGCTAATACTGAGATACTTTGGGACTTTCCAGTCTGTACACTGAGAAGCTAGTACTTTTCCACCACTGTCATAAGTAACTATGCATGCTAAGTTTTGCAGGGAATAAAACAGACACAGTGAACTTTTAGTCATCTGGTTCAGCTCTGTCAGATGGTTGTTTACATCTGGAAACTGCTTAGTTATTCCCATTGACTTATACTGAGACACAACACAAGTCTATGGCATCCGTGAATTGCAACATTGTTTCTGTTAGGATGTGCTTTTCCAGTTTCATCCCTTCCACTAGAAGGTTCTAGGTCAATAAGAGACTGTATTTTCTTCTATGATGGAGGAGACAGGGGAAGCCAGCTCAGTGAATTGCATGTATTATTTTGCACTTGGTTTACTAAAATCCCTCATTCTTTAGACTTATTTCCTATTGGAGTGCACCATGCTTTACCATCCCCTCCAGAGAGCAGTAACATGTGGTGACACCTCAAAGTGTCCAGGGGATCTAGGGCAGTGTTGGGGCTACCTCAAAACCGGTTACTGCACATGCACATGGCACTCTCCACAAAGACCTATAGTAGATAGATCAAGCTGCTTCCACTGAAAGACACACTGTGCCATGTCTGGTTCCTTTGGACTCTAAAACTCAACTCCTCAGCTTCCTGCACCCCTTACCCCCCCCTCCCCCGGTAAGAATCAAGACTAGCCCACTTCTGCCCAAAAAAGGGGAGAATGGAATGATACGTTCCATTCTATCTAAAGGTACTCTGCCAGATACACTGCCACCCACTGGACAACTAGGCATATTACATGTAATAAAATACATACATTATATAGCAATGTTATTAAGGCACAATATCAAAGGACCTGGAGTCAAATACACAGATAACATTATTTGTTAGCCATTAGAGACAGTAGCAGGGTGTGGGAATGGTAGTGCCTGGTCTGGGGTAATCCACATGTACCTGCCACTTATGAGGATTCTGTGGCTGTCACTGTTAGGAGGGCGCTGTTGCTATCCAATATGGAAGCATTATGTCTGGCTGTGTTATTATGAGACAATCTAATTTATCTAGGGCATTATTGTTGATTCTTAGAAAAGTTATGTGAATTGCACTGTTATTTGGGTTCTGTTGGTGGTATTATTATGGAGGTACTGTGGGTAGCACCTTATAAAGATAATTAGGGTGATACTATAATAAAGTTATTGTGGGAGGCTGTCTTTTATAGAGGTACAGTCAGCGGCACCATTATGGAAGCACTACAGCTGTCATTATAGAGTTACTCTAGGTGGTACCATTGTGGAAGTACTGTCTGTGGCACCATTATGGAGGTTTGGAGGGGGGTGCCATTATAAAGGTATTGCAGGTGTTGCCAAAATCAAGGTGTTGTGGGTAGCACCAAAATCAAGGTATTACAGGCAGTGGCTGTTTTATATAGAGGTACTGTGAGTGGCACCATTATGGAAGAATTGTGGGTGCCACAATTACAAATGTACTATAGAAGGCATTATTATGGATGTAATGTGGGAGATACTGTGGGTGACGCCAATATTTAAGAGCAGCTGCTGTCCTTTATAGAGGTTGTGGGTGGCACCATTATGGAGTTATTGTGGGTGGTATCATTATGAAGGTTTTGTGGGTGGCATCATTATGGAGGTATTGTGGGGGGCATCATTATGGAGGTTTTGTGGGTGGCATCATTATGAAGGTTTTGTGGGTGGCATCATTATGGAGGTATTGTGGGGGGCATCATTATGAAGGTTTTGTGGTGGCATCATTATGGAGGTATTGTGGGGGGCATCATTATGGAGGTATTGTGGGGCATCATTATGGAGGTTTTGTGGGTGGCATCATTATGGAGATTTTGTGGGTGGCATCATCATGGAGGTATTGTGGGGGGCATCATTATGGAGGTATTGTGGGGCAACATTATGGAGGTTTTGTGGGTGGCATCATTATGGAGGTTTTGTGGGTGGCATCATCATGGAGGTATTGTGTGGGCATCATTATGGAGGTATTGTAGGTGACACCTCAAAGCCAGTCTGATAACAGAGAAGAAGAGAATGCATTCAACTGCGCTGCACATTGCTTTATGTTTAATGGCATTTGAATAGATTTCCTCTTTTCATAGACTTCATTACTCTGTGTTATCAGCCAGGTTTGTCTGGCTGCACCGCTGTACCTTGGAAAAGGCAGATGGGATATCTGCTGTGCACTGAAAAATATGTTCATTCTCCATTTCCTTATAAAATGTATGCCTCTCATTGATAAGCAGCTGAGGTTTGAGGTCTTGAGGTTGTTTAAAGGGGCAACATCAGAAAACAGTCAAGAGTTTACAGAGGATAAATGTAAAACCTGACAACTATCTGCCACACTGTGAGGGCCGGCTGAATTAAGTACCGTAGTGTTTTTTTTTTCTGGGCATGATGCCAAACATACAACTTATTGGAAGTGGTGCAGAAGTAGCTACATTAGAAGCCAATTCCTGGATCTCTCTTTGTGTACGGCAACAGAGAATACAGCAATAGATAAGATAACCTGCATCCAGAGCATGCAGACAAGGAGTCTCTTAAAGGGAAATCTTACTAAAAGTATTGAGGGTCACGTGTGCAAATAATGGGATAGAGAGAACACTCCACTGTGACCAAGTGATGAGGATCTTAAACAGAGGACCTCCCAATATTAAACGGGTTGTCACGTATAGTAGTAGTGCAGCCCTGAGCTCAACCCCACCACTGTCCCTGCCTACTTTTACAATCCGTCCTAAACTATGGTGTACAACTGGATGGCAGTCCCTAGCTTACTTACGTGCTGGGGCTTACAGGGAGGGGAACAACGGGAGAAAACAATAGACAAAGACAGAACACACAGACAAGAGAATATCACCAAGATGGATCATGTGACACTGGCCTCCATCAGCAAGGCCAAACAGATGGGTCATGTGACATGGCCAGCATCACGTAAGCCCCATAAACATGTTCTCAACCCTGAGCGCCGACTGATTGCTGTCTGCACTCAACCCCTCGGCTCGTTGTCTAGGGGACGGAGGACGCCGGCCGCACAGAGGATGCATGCGCGGCCGCGTCCTCCCCGACACCCCTCGTTGTCATGGAGACAGGCAGGAGACCGGCGACGCTGGGGGGATGAAGCACACCGCCGGCTCCCCGGGTTTTCTAAACTGGACAACAAATTTAAATGGTGTTTTTTCTGATTCGAAAAGCCCTCTGACAAATGCCCTGTTTAATAAAGGGGAGTCCTCCATTCAAGACCTTCATGTAACAGCTAGAGCAGAGAGCATTACTCTGGAGGATGTCACTTATTTATTGGCCATTTGGAGGCACTGACATAGAACCTGTGATAGTTACAGCAGAAAGTACACACCTCCCTAAGATAAGAAACACCCCCTGAGCTGCCACTCTGAAATAAATCTAGTAGAACAATTGGAGCGATAAATGTGTATATTCTTGAGCGAATTTCTCTAAAATTCTAATCACTACTTTGCAGAATTTTACAAAAAAATTTGCTTTGTGACAAATTACTTAGTCACGAAGCGCATGTCTTTGTGAATAGCGGGTGCAATGACACCCCCACCCCCTCATGCTCAAACGGATGAGGTAATAATGATTTTTTTTACCCCATTTCAGAGAAAATCAATTAGTTACTACGAAGCATGAGGAAATTTGGCTTTGTGGCAAATCAAATTTTCCCTGCAATTCGGATCAAAGTCCACTTCGTGCACTTCGATTCGCTTAACACTAAATGTGGAGATCTCTGGACTCATGTGAGGTACGGACCTGGCTCTTGATTTGAGATGGTCATGTACTGTATGATGTCTACTTCTTTACATTAATCATGGAAGAATCCCCTATGTCTCATCTGTCAAGAGACTTATTACAGGTGGCCTGGAAGTAATTTCTAGAAGGTGACATCCTCCATCTTTGGCTTCATATCTTGTCTTTCTCTGGTAATACTTCTTCCCTACACTGAAAGGCAGGTCAATGACTGTCATAATTTCATTACAGAGCAGAGCTGGGATCAGTGATTTGTGGTCAGCGCCTTCACAAACCTTGTTATGGGGGGATCTATTACTGTATATTTATGGTTTATGAGGAAATGATGATGAGGAGCTGAGCAGTTTCCTGTGGCATTGGGCGTCATTGTATCTCTACATTTATGTATATATACAGTACAGACCAAAAGTTTGGACACACCTTCTCATTCAAAGAGTTTTCTGTATTTTCATGACTATGAAAATTGTAGGCACACTGACGGCATCAAAACTATGAATTAACACATGTGGAATTATATACTTAACAAAAAAGTGTGAAACAACTGAAATATGTCTTATATTCTAGGTTCTTCAAAGTAGCCACCTTTTGCTTTGATTACTGCTTTGCACAATCTTGGCATTCTCTTGATGAGCTTCAAGAGGTAGTCACCTGAAATGGTTTTCACTTCACAGGTGTGCCCTGTCAGGTTTAATATGTGGGATTTCTTGCCTTATAAATGGGGTTGGGACCATGAGTTGTGTTGGGCAGAAGTCAGGTGGATACACAGCTGATAGTCCTACTGAATAAACTGTTAGAATTTGTATTATGGCAGGAAAAAAGCAGCTAAGTAAAGAAAAACAAGTGGCCATCATTACTTTAAGAAATGAAGGTCAGTCAGTCCGAAAAATTGGGAAAACTTTGAAAGTGTCCCCAAGTGCAGTCGCAAAAACCATCAAGCGCTACAAAGAAACTGGCTGACATGAGGACCACCCCAGGAAAGGAAGACCAAGAGTCACCTCAGCTGCGGAGGATAAGTTCATCCGAGTCACCAGACTCAGAAATCGCAGGTTAACAGCAGCTCAGATTAGAGACCAGGTCAATGCCACACAGAGTTCTAGCAGCAGACACATCTCTACAACAACTGTTTAGAGGAGACTGTGTGCAGCAGGCCTTCATGGTAAAATAGCTGCTAGGAAACCACTGGTAAGGACAGGTAACAAGCAGAAGAGACTTGTTTGGGCTAAAGAACACAAGGAATGGACATTGGACTAGTGGAAATCTGTGCTATGGTCTGATGAGTCCAAATTTGAGATCTTTGGTTCCAACCACCGTGTCTTTGTTCGACGCAGAAAAGGTGAACGGATGGACTCTACATGCCTGGTTCCCACCGTGAAGCATGGAGGAGGAGGTATGATGGTGTGGGGGTGCTTTGCTGGTGACACAGTTGGGGATTTATTTTATATTGAAGGCATACTGAACCAGCAGGGCTACCACAGCATCTTGCAGTGGTATGCTATTCCATCCGGTTTGCGTTTAGTTGGACCATCATTTATTTATCAACAGGACAATGACCCCAAACACACCTCCAGGCTGTTTAAGGGCTATTTGACCAAGAAGGAGAGTGATGGGGTGCTACGCCAGATGACCTGGCCTCCCCAGTCACCAGTCCTGAACCCAATAAAGATGGTTTGGGGTGAGTTGGACCGCAGAGTGAAGGCAAAAGAGCCAACAAGTGCTAAGCATCTCTGGGAACTCCTTCAAGACTGTTGGAATACCATTTCAGGTGACTACCTCTTGAAGCTCATCAAGAGAATGCCAAGAGTGTGCAAAGCAGTAATCAAAGCAAAAGGTGGCTACTTTGAAGAACCTAGAATATAAGACATATTTTCAGTTGTTTCACACTTTTTTGTTAAGTATATAATTCCACATGTGTTAATTCATAGTTTTGCTGCCTTCAGTGTGAATCTACAATTTTCATAGTCATAAAAATACAGAAAACTCTTTGAATGAGAAGGTGTGTCCAAACTTTTGGTCTGTACTATATATATATATATATATATATATATATATATATATATATATATATAAATTATCGCTTGATATATCTGTTTCTTGAAAAGCTGGACTCTCAAAATTGAAATCCCAAATAGCTGGACATTTATGTCCCAACTCTGTTGGCGAGGGAAACCCCCTAAAATGACAAACACAACTTTTCATGTCAGGGACAGGATAGGACATGCTATTTGCAGCCCAATTCATGAGACAGTCCCGCAATCAGCTGGACTCTTGAGTAATATGTATCAAAAATTTTACAGCAGTTGTCACCCAGATTTCTTAGCCTCCTGATGGGCAAGCCTACCTAGTCCTACAGCAAAATATGTAGCCCCTGGCCTCATATAGCTTCATAGTAAAGATGAATTCCCATTTAGGACTCCAAGAAAGATGAGTTTTTGCTGTAGACTGTCCTTTGAACTGGACCCTGAAGAGGTGGGAACCTGCACATTTATATTGACCAAAATTTGTGAATGGAAAACCTGCAGCAGAAGGCAATTGCAACAAAGTGGATAAGATTTTAACAAATCTCATTCAATTGTGGCAGAAAGTTTCTGTACAAATATTTACAATCGCCGAGGCATGTCACAGCCAAATCTACAGGGGTGAACAATTGTAAAATAAAAAAACAGTTCAAAATAAATAAATAAATAAATAAATAAAAAACAACTTCAATGTATTCACCTTCCCAATCTTCTGTCCTTCCTATGGTAACATTTGCCTGCCGATATCCATTGATGATGTGTCCGTTCGGCTGGGTTCATGTTACGTTTTTGCCATCTGTTTAACGTATGCCTCAGAGTGATGCCATACAGGGGCGTCACTGTAAAAAAAAAATCTACGTTAACGTATACGTTTTTTACCGGACCCTGCAGGATACAAAAACATTATGTGCTGCACTTTTGTATCCTTTTCTTCCAACATACTGTATATGTTAAACGGATGGCAAAAACATAATGTGAACCCACCCTTAGACACGTGACCTCTACAGGTAATCACAGGCTGCAGCAGTCACATGTGTCTACACAACATCTCTAGTGGCCACAATACAGAGACAGGCAGGGACCAGGCAAGCATTACCATTGGAGAAGACTGGAAAGGTGAGTACACCTGCAGCGAGCCCAGGAGTGAAGAGATAGCAGCAAGAATGCTGGTCATAGTACTCACTCGATCAGTCGCTCCTCTGGATCGTGCAGTGATAGGAAGGGCTCAACTGTTCTTCCCTTTGGGGCACTCTCTGGTTTTGGCGTTCTCCTGCTTAGTGTTTTTTGAGGTGCCTTTGGTGTTGGTGGTTTTGATGTGCAAGGCAGGGTCCCTTGGTGTCATCAGAATGAATGAAATCAGGTTAACCAAAGGATTCTTTACTGAAGGATTCTGTACAAAGAATTCTTTACTACAGAACTTGTACTTGTACCTCTCTTTTTATTCTGGCCTGCTTTTCCAGCAATGTTCTCTCTGGCCCTGGCTGGCACCTAATCCAGGCTTGGCTTTTCTGTCAGATACCGTATTTTTGTTTCTGCTCTCTTTTTTTTTTAGACTTAGACTCTCTCTGAGGCCTCATGCACACGAACATATTTTCTTTCCGTGTCTGTTCCGGTTTTTTTGTGGATAGGATGCAGACCCATTCATTTCAATGGGTCAACAAAAAATGTGGACAGCACACCGTGTGCTATCCGCATCCGTATGTCCGTTCCGTAGCTCCGCAAAAAAAATAGAACATGTCCTATTCTTGTCTGTTTTGCGGACAAGTATAGGCATTGTTACAATGGATCCGCAAAAAAAACGGATGCCATACGGACGTCAACCGTTTTTTTTGCGGATCTGCAATTTGCGGACCGCAAAACACATACGGTCGTGTGCATGTAGCCTGATACAAATTTGGTCATATCTAAACTGGACTAACCCCCTCCTCTCCAAATAGAGAGGATGACAACAGCCCCATCTAGTGGTTGCTGTGAATATGGTCTATTGCGTACATGTACAGAAATGCATTCATCATACAAAAATTTATTTTTAAACCAGTGTACCGCTGTTCTGCAGTGGGACACTGCACACTGAGTCGATTTGCCATTGTGAACTTCTCTGTGGCTCTCCGGGTTTGCTACGCTAAATTTTCTGCTGCATAACTGGCAGAAGTGGACTCAAAGGTGTATTTATGACAGTTTAAGGGAAAAGTATTTGATCAGGGATTATCATTGACTGTGTAAAAGCGACCTAAAGGGCCCTTTACATGGTCCGATTTTCCGTCGGATGATCGCTAACAAACGCTCATAGGAACACTCATGAGAACTGGGGCCCTGTACCCTCTGTAGACCATTTGCTGATCCTCTTAAATGACCAGGACGGCCAGTTGCACTTGTGTGCAGCCTCTCCATTCATTTCTATGACAGTTCTGGAGATAGCCGAGTACAGCGCCGGGCCATTTCCAGAAATCCCTTAGAAATGAATGGAGTGGCCGCGCATATGTGTGACCTCCCGCTCCGGTCATTTTAGAGGAGCTGCATAGGGCCTGCAGGGGGTACGGACAGAGGTGCACCACCAATAAGGCGAGGTGAGGCAATTGCCTCGGGCAGCACCGGGTAGGTGCAAGAGGGAAGAAGCAGAAGGGGGATTATCTGTTTCTGCAGTATAGTATTGGGAAGCACAGTGGGCACAGTATGTGGCGTTGCATTACCCTGTATGTTTTGTAAAGTATGTCTTTGGAAGGTTGGGGTGCCGTTTTAGTTTTCACCTCAGGCAGCAGAAAGGCTAGGTACACCCCTGGGTACAAGGCCCCCATTCTCGTGATCGTGGAGGTCCCAGCGGTAGGACCCCCACTGATGTGATAGTTATCCTTTATCCTATGGATAGGAGATAACTTGTACCTACCGGAATACCCCTTTAGAGTTGCAATGTTCAAAGACTCATTTAGTACAGCTACATCTGTAACCAGGTTGCTTTGCTTGTTACTCTGCTTGAAGATCCACTGCAGAGTTCAGCACATTTATTTTTCGGGATCCTGACAGCTGAGGGCTCACAATATTTTACAAATACACTTTAAAATCCTCCCTCTCACAATTTCTATATAAAGTCAGAAATGTTTCAGAGATTTGATGGATTCTGCAATACTCTTTATGCTTTTTCTGTGACTGCTTGGTAAGATTTAGAAATGTCAGCGCTGCAGGGAAAATAAAAAGATCTGTCTGTAATTGTCCATAAAAAAAAAAAAGGATCATCTGACATTTCCAAAATAATTGAAAAGTGCAGCTGTCACTAGACAATAAAATCTCTGTGCTTCCAAGGACTACATAAAATGTATGTGACATGCCCGTCCCTTAAAATTCCCTTAACTTCCTTCAATTGCGCAATTTCTCAAAAGCTGTTATCCTCGGCCCAAAAGCAAATGATTATCCCTTTTTAAAACTCTGACTAGAGATGGGCAAAGTTATCAAAAATTCAATTCGGCTACTTTGCAGAATTTCACAAAGATATATTCGGGTTGAATTACTTCGTCATGAATCACATTCCATTGTATATAGTGGGCACAATGATGGGGGAATGGCGATCACCCAGCCCCCTGTCATTGAACCTCTTAGATGCCACTTTCATCACTGATCGCAGTATCTGGCATTAACATTGAGGTCTTTCAGGGGTAAAAAAAACAAAAACATACTCACTTCATCCATTAGCTCGTAAAGAGGCCGTTGTGGCCATCTTGATTGAAGAAACCATGCAAATTCTCGTGCAGTGATGTGATGTCGTCACCGCATCAGCGCTCTTGCCGGGCATGGTGATGTCATTTCAGGAAAAATTGATTTGTTACCACGAAGCGGAAATTTGGATTGAAGTCAATTAGTTTCACTTCGATTCGCTCAATATTTGCTCAGATAAATAATCCCTTTTACGCTATCGCATACCTTATATATCCACCAAGCCAGCCCATGACCAGTGCTTTCCTCCATGAGCTACGCACCACAGTCATCGAAAGGAGGAAGTGGTCATATTAATGTGACTCGACTGTGTATTTAGGAGGGTTAATCATTTGTGTTGACTGCTACAGAAGGACAGTATTTTCTAGTTTTCAATGGCTTATCACTTTCTAAAAAAAAAGGTTTTCTATGGATATTGAGTTTATAAAAAATCCCCGTTTCTGATGGATAAGTCCCTTTAATTTATGCTGTAAGATAATGTGCAAATGTGGACATACCTTTTAAGTCCATTGGCAAAATTCACAATTCAGTTCAGTCAAAGGAGTTATGTTTTATAAGGCTGAAGGAGTTATTTAAGTGAAAATTATGTTCATTTCTGTAATTTCTCTAATTTTTATTTGGCTTCATGCACATGACCATGTCCGTATTGTAGACCGCAAACCACAGATCCACAAAATAAGACACCTCCTGTGTACAATCTACATTTTTCTTACCCCATTTAGAGATGAGCAAATCTATTCGCAGATAAGGAGATTCGTTCTGAATCTCCATTTTTTTTTAGGCACCAAATTCGAACCCGAATCTTTTCTGGTTTAATCCGGACAAATCTTGTAAAATGGAGCCCAGTCAATAAGCAATCAATAGTGTTCTATGACACCAGGCAGGAGGTAATTGCAGTCAGTTGCAGCCAAGCAATACCCGCAGTTTGCGGCGGCAACTATAAAAGATACACTTACACCTGACACTATATCAGACTGAGGGGACAGGTGAGGGAGAATGATAGCATTTGTAAAAAATTAATGAATCAAGATAGCTTTTCATAAATAAAATCTGTGTTTTAGAGGACTAGAGAGGGTTATATACCAATTTCCTGGGCAATTGAAGCAACTTTGGTTCAGAACAAATAGATTCGGACCGTTACCAAACTTTTTGAAAAATATGACAACGTATTTGGAAGATTCACTCACCTCTACTCCCATTACTAGAAATAACTATCCTTGTCTTTAATATGGACAAGAAAAGGACATGTTCTATAATTTGAGGACACACAGATGTGGAGAACACATGGATGACGTTCACGTGCTGTCACTTTTCTGGGTTTTTTTTGTGAACCCTTAAAAATGAATGGGTCAGTGTGCAATCCACAAAAAATGTGGATCAGGCATGGATACAAAATACGGTCATTAGCATAAGACCTTAGGAAGAGCTTGGTGAGAAGTAATTTGGCTGCATTTGAAGCCTCCATAGGGACCCTAACCAAGCTTCACTCGGCAACTGAACAACTAATCTGCCTAGTTATGCAATAATTTGAGATTTATCATCATGTATAACTAGACACATTTGTTATTTAGGCGTCTAGCATTGCAGCTTAGCTGGTTGATAACTGGTGCTCGACTACTGTCCAACAATAGCAGAAAACTGCCCTATTAATGGGACATAAAGGGGGTTGGGACTCATGCGGATTTGTATAAAAAGAAGCAGTTTTGGGGGTGTTCTTTGACAGACTAGATGCAGAGCTTAAACATCAACCCTTGCATTAGTTTAGGGGGTCCGGTCTGGGATCTGTATTTGTTTTGGGGTGTTATGAAGGGGGTTATGTAAGCTACTGGTGATTCATATCCCTTTGGTTGAGGAACTTGAGGGAGTATCCTTTATAAGTGAACAGGGCTTATGCAAAACAGTTGGAAAATAGGGGTTTAAATGTCCTGCAATTTTAAAAATATGAACTTTGTCCATGGGAGCTGCAATGGCAGCCATATTGTCACCCAACTCTCCCTATGATTATCACTAGGGATGAGTAAAGCAAGATTTGGATCCTAGAACCAAAGTCACTTTGCTCAAAACTTTGGATTAATTCTGTACAGAGATCTGTCTCCATACAGCATTAAAATGTATGGCCTCTGACAAGGCGAAGTCAGTTATTCCCAAAGTCTCACGAGACTTCGGTGAATAACTTCGGTATTTGATTTTTTAAACTGGAAATCTATTTTAAAACTTGGATCCGAACTTGGCTTTGGTTCCGAGTTTTAAAATGGTATTCCAGTTTAAAAATCAAGTCCTAAAGTTATTTACCAAAGTCTTGCAAGACCTCGGGAAAAACTGACTTCACCTCGTCGGAGGCCATATGGATGATAAATTTATCAAAAAACATGAGACATTTGATAAATGTGGAATATAGTACACCAACGCAGATTCAAGCAAAACTGACTTCAAATGTTACCTTCATGATAAATTCCCCCCATAATGTGCAGTCCCATCTGCTTTAGCAGGTAATAGATTTGAGTCCCTCCTCCAGTATCCGGTTCTTGTTTGCATTCAGCATTCACATAGCTTCTTCACTTATCTCTACTGGATCCAATTAACTGCAGACATGTAATAAGGAGGGGATGTCAAACAAGCTGCAGGCTATCTCTTCTGCGTAGTCACCTGTATGATATAGATGTGTGTATAGGTGATTGTATTGTCTGCAAATCACAGAGTATACACTAAAGTTAGAGATATTATCATCTGTGCCTTGTAAATGTCCATATAATCTCCTAGGTGCCACATGGCGCTTGTGGAGAACTGTATTCAGTCATTGTGTTATGTCCATGTGACTTCCTGACAGATACAAGAAAGAGTGATGGATGAGATGACATTTATTGGCTTATAGACGTGACGTGACTCAGTAGATTTACCATTCAGAAACGGACTGGTAGATCCTGGGTGAGTGGAGGTAATTGAGGTGATTGAGCAGTCTGTCTGAAGGAAATGTGGGTGATTCTGTCCAGAACTATTAATGCAGAACCCTAGTTAGAACTGTTTAAGGGACCACAATAAGTGTCTTATTTCCTTTGTTAATGTATTTGTTGTGGCTGGCACAGTTAATAGGAGAACTGCAGCTGGCACTGTTACTGTGGGCAGGCTTTACCGAGCTGATCAGAGTCTGCTAGCAACATTAAAGGGGTTTTCAGGTACTTAGATACTGATGACCTATCCTCACATTGGTTGGGTTTTGACACCCATAACCCCACTAATCAGCTGTTTCAGGCATCCGTCATCAGCCACCTTGTAGTTTCTAGTGCTGGCATACTGCAGCTCAGATCCCTTTTACTGTAATAGCAGCTGAGCTGCAGTACCCTGGCACATCCACTACACAGGGGATAGAACTTTGTGCTTACTGTGAAGTGGACATGTACTGCACATGATCCCTGCAGTCACTGTCCACCATGGAAGACCACTGAGGACAACAGTTGGCTGCAGCGGGCATATGCCATATACTGATGATATCACTGATGCAGTTTGTAAACAAGCAGTGGCAGAAGGACTGGACCAGCGTCACACAGAACAGTTCTAAACAAAGAGATGAATACAAAATGATTTTTTATTTTAGTCAAATAGGGCTTGTCCAAAAGGAACTTGTCTCTTTTTTGAGATTCGTTCCGTTAGATTCGAAAATGTTCTTAAAGTTTTTTAAGCATTCGCTACGTACTCCTACGCTTAATTGTGCGCTAATGCTACGTATAAGTTACTTTATACGCTGATGCGGACGAATTCAGTTAATTAGCGAACTTAGCCCAGGAAGAAAGCGGTCACCTGACCTAGTGGGAAGGGCTTGCTCCGATTGGCTCACAGGCTCGGTAAGCTGGGACTCCAGGGAGCTTACCATTGAAAGTATAGAGAGTGAAGACTCCTCCCTTGTAGCTCCGCCTCCATCTCCTGTTTGAGACTCAGAGCAAGTGTGCTGTGCAAGATGGCGAAGCAGCTGCTCCCCAACTGGGCAGAAATGGATTGGGGCAGCGATATCCCAGAGGTTAAAGAGGAGCCAGAAGAGATTTATGTGGACCAGTGGATTCTTAAGCCAAGACCGAAGAAGACACCTGTGGTGTTCGCTGAACCAGCTGGTACACCGGAGGCGCCCGGGGCTCCAGCTCCACCGCCCAAGAAGAAGGATTACTCCTTGAGGCAAAACGATATTGTCCCAGCCGCAGTGACTGCAAATGCCCTAACATTATGGGATTACAAAAAGGCTGTCAAGGAGTGGGTAATACAAGTCTTGGTTCATCCCAGGGCAGGGGATCCTAAATTAGAACAGAGAAAAGGCACCGTCATCTGGTTTTCCGTAGAAAGGGGAAGTGGGTTCCTCGCTAATGATGAGACCACAGAGGAGTACTTTGTGGGCCGGCACTCGGTGAAACGCCCTTATTTGCCACAACCTGCCATAGCCTGTATGCTGGTGACCAAGTGGAGTACACCCCTATCAAGTCTTTGAAGGGGCCCTTTGCCACTGGAGTGACGAAATTAGCCAAGCCTCTGGTACCTGTGTCACCTCCTGAAGTGTGGCCAGAAGTTTCGGCAGCCATAGGCCGTGTACGCTGCCTCCAAGAGATAGAAGATGGCACCCTGCACTTTGGAGAAAAGCGCCAACCTCAGCCGGAGCTCTGCCGCAAACACCACCCTCTCTTCAACTACAACTACCTTCTCCTACCAGCCGAAGATAGTACAGTACCAGCTCCCTGGAAGTTGGAGGCCGCCGCTGCAGCTGCCAGAGGAAGACCACTACCTGAACCCATGAAGCCAGAGGTTCTTACTCCCGTTGCGTCGGCTGGAGGATCCAGCAAAATCAAGGCTCGGGTTGCCGCCACAACACTTGCCAATGTGACCACTCGGTCACTGCCAGAATCCGCTACTAGAGATCAGTGGAGCTCCACTACATCAGCTAGCATGGCTTACAAGAGGCAGGAGCGACCTCTAATGTGTTTTAGTAGCAGCAGCAGTGAGGAGGATTTCCAATCCTTCATCTAAGGGTCCCCTCAACAGTCTGCTAAACAATGAAACTACAAGGAGTTATGGGAGCCACAACGTGGACTACTTCTGACGGGTGAGAACTAGTTGGCCATTGTTTTAAGTTCACTTGTTTTTATTGCCCCTTTGCTCTCATCCAGATGGACATGGATTGTTAGGACTCCCCCCATCAGCAGAAAAAATAACGTCCCAGTTGCGCCCAAGCGCGCCAATTCCCTTTTTCCCCCCTACTAGATTATTTGGGAGCCCCCTTTAAAAAAAAAAAGGTTCTCTTTTAATATATTTGCTGCTATTTTATTACCCGATTGGATTACAATTTACCCATGTGGATTACAATTGAAGTTCGGGAATCTGTGTTCCAGTTTCATGCCAAGCGTCAGAAGAAAAGAGAGACTCAAATGTATCCTTGAGCCTATTATGCTTGTGATATTCCTTGCACTATGCTAGTCCTCTTCAGGGAGAAGCCACAGCCGGAGCCTCTGATCCCTGGACTGCCAGTAACACCACCACCACAGTCCTTTCAGCTGGGTCAGCTGACAATGTCATCATTTACGTTCCAATTAGAGATGAGCGAGCACTAAAATGCTTGGGTGCTCGTTATTCAAGTCGAATTTTTCCCGATGCTCGGGTGCTCGTTTCGAATAACGAACCCCATTGAAGTCAATGGGAGACTCGAGCATTTTTGCAGGGGACCAAAGCTCTGCACAGGGAAGGTTGTCTGAAAACCTGGAAACCTCAGAAAATGATGGAAACACCACGGAAATGGACAGGAAACAGCAGGGGCAGCATGCATGGATGCCTCTGAGGCTGTCTAATCGTACCATTACGCCAAATTCTGGGCAAAAGCCTGGTGGTGACCCTCAAGACAATTGTGCTGACCCAGACCAAGATGGGCAAGGCACATGCGCTGGCACATGTTAGGAAAGCACCCAACTAGGTGCAACAAAGGTCCATCACCGCCTGCGGGTGACACCATTGCCCATGCTGGCACTGCTGTCCTATCCCCCGCCCCAGGACTCAGGCATAAGCGTCTCCCTCCCTGCACCCACCCAGTAGTCCACAGCGTACACAAAGTTCTCCCAGCACAGTGCCCAGCTCGCCCCATTCCAGACGGGCAAACACGCACCCCACACCCACCCTGTCCACAGCAGACACAAAGACTTCCAAACACAGTGCCCGGCTTTCCTAATTCCAGATGGGCTAAGACGCACACTGCACCCACCCATTAGTCTCCACACGTGGGTGGGTGCAGAGCCTTTTAGTGCCCCTCAAGACAATGTTTCTGGGCCAAGGCCGGGTAGTGACCCTCCTTGAAGTTGGTGGGGGAGAGGCCTCTGGTGACAATCAAGACAATTTTGGCCAACAGTGTAGTGGCGAGCCTCCAAAAAATCGTGGGTGAGAGCCTGGAGGTGACCCTCAGAAACAATTGGTTTGATAAAGCATGGTGGTGCACCCCTGAATGACAGTCTGTGACTGAGATTGCAGGTGAACCCGCTAAAATTGTAGTCTGGCACACCTTGGTGGTGAACTCCTAAATTACATAGTTTGACTGAGATTGCAGTTTACAGCATGGGGGTGAACCCCAGGGTGGCTTGGTTAGACTAAGATAGCAGCTGAACCACCCAGAAATTTAGCCTGACACAGCATGGCGGTGACAACAGAGTGACCAAGGTAGATGAGGTAGCAGGTGAGCCACCCAAAAATTTAGCCTGACACAGCATGGCGGTGACACCACCAACTGACCAAGTTAGATGAGGTAGCAGGTGAGCCACCCAAAAATTTAGCCTCACATAGCATGGCGGTGACACCACCAAGTGACCAAGTTAGATGAGATAGCAGGTGAGCCACCCAAAAATTTAGCCTGTCACAGCATGGTGGTGACACCACCAAGTGACCAAGTTAGATGAGGTAGCAGGTGAGCCACCCAAAAATTTAGCCTGACACAGCATGGCGGTGACACCACCAAGTGACCAAGTTAGATGAGGTAGCAGGTGAGCCAACCAAACATTTAGCCTGACACAGCATGGCGGTGACACCACCAAGTGACCAAGTTAGATGAGGTAGCAGGTGAGCCACCCAAAAATTTAGCCTGACACAGCATGGCAGTGACACCAACAAGTGACCAAGTTAGATGAGGTAGCAGGTGAGCCACCCAAACATTTAGCCTGACACAGCATGGCGGTGACACCAACAAGTGACCAAGTTAGATGAGGTAGCAGGTGAGCCACCCAAAAATTTACCCTGACACAGCATGGTGGTGACACCACCAAGTGACCAAGTTAGATGAGGTAGCAGGTGAGCCATCCAACAAAAAGCTTGACACAGCATGGCGGTGACAACAGAGTGACCAAGTTAGACTGAGGTAGCAGGTGAACCACATAAAAAGTTAGCCTGACACAGCATGGCGGTGAACCCAGAGTGACCAAGTTAGACTGAGGTAGCAGGTGAACCACATAAAAATTTACCCTGACACAGCATGGCGGTGACAACAGAGTGACAAAGTTAGACTGAGGTAGCAGGTGAACCACATAAAAATTTACCCTGACACAGCATGGCGGTGACAACAGAGTGACCAAGTTAGACGGAGGTAGCAGGTGAACCACATAAAAATTTACCTTGACACAGCATGGCGGTGACAACAGAGTGACCAAGTTAGACTGAGGTAGCAGGTGAACCACCCAAAAATTTAGCCTGACACAGCATGGCGGTGACACCACCAATGCCTTGTTCAGACTGAGATTGCAGTAAAATGGCTGTAGGTGAGCCTCCCAAAAAATTGTTTTGGAGTGTCTGAAGTTGACTCTCCAAAAAAATTGTTTTTGAGAGTCTGTATTTGACCCTCCTAAAAAATTGTTTTTGAGTGTCTGTAGTTGACCCTCCTAAAAAATTGTTTTTGAGTGTCTGTAGTTGACCCTCCTAAAAAAATTTTTTTGAGTGTCTGTAGTTGACGCTCCTAAAAAATTGATTGGAGAGAGGCCCTCCGTAAACATTGTTTGAAAAGAGAGCCAGTTGGCCCTCAGAAAAATTGCCTGTTGGCTCAGCGTTTGGGTAAGAAGAGAATGAGGAGGAGGAGAGGAGAGGATACATGAAGAATCTTCATGTTGAGCTGCTTTCCCCCGGTGGAGATTTGAATTCCGGTGAAATCCAGACTTTTTTCATTTTAATAAGCATCAGCCTGTGTCACGCTCGGGTGTGGGGGGAAAAGCCACACCGAGCGTATGAGGGATGGGAACAGACAAAACCAGGGAACTGGTCACCTCCTGCAGGGGACCCTAAGACTAGGCCCTAGCTGGCTACCAGTATGAACTAACCCGGGTGGTAGGAAAGCTCATACACAGGAACCTAATCTGAATAAACCCTAGAACACCCTGCAGTCTAATGACACAAGAGAGTAACCTGTTCCTCCAAGCGTTAGGAGGAACAGGAGACTCAAACAGGAAAAACCAAAGGAAGGGAAAACACTTAACTTTAAGTAGAACTCAGCAACAGGATCTCAGCCGAGATCCACACCACTCTCAACCAGGTATGTAGCAGATATAAACCGCAAGGGATACTGGGAGAGGAAGAGGTAAGTAGGAGACAGCTAATTGCCCAGCGGCAACAGCTGAGGGAAAGGGGTGTGGTGAACAGCACCCAAACCACAGGGAATAGCCTGTCAAACCTGTCACTTAGAAAGCCGCGCAGAACGTCTGATTCCAGACGCAAGACCACTCGTGACATTACCCCCCCTTTTACGGGTGACCTCCGGGCACCCAGGACCAACTTTATCAGGGTGACATCTGTGAAAGGCTTTTACCAAACGACTGGCATTCACGTCAGATGCCAGTACCCATGACCCTCTCCTCAGGACCATAACCCTTCCAATGAACAGATATTGAAGGGTCCCACGAAGAACTCGAGAATCA